>CM058239.1:25028875-25154147 GCA_030180135.1 Orychophragmus violaceus
TTATTTATTGTATGACACTCTTTTGATTGGTAAATGAGTAATTAACGAATTATTAAAAATATGAAAATTATTAAGTAATTATGAAGTGATGATTGGATTATGATTGGTTGATAATGAGAATCATGTATTTGGTGATATGAATGTTGAGTTGATATGACTAACGATTTGATTGATGTGTTAGTGGCATAGTGTTATAGTAGGTGTAACGACTTCCCTCCCTGGTGGATCCTCGGGAGCTTCCAGTCAGTTCACGTATCCTCGGGTCATATTTCTGGCAGGCGTTAACCTATGGGTGATGCCGAGGTGTATGGTTTGGAGAAACGGGGTTATGTCCTAGGGCTGAGCCCGATGAAAACTTTGGCTATCTAGGGGTAGCCCGAGTCGCTGCGTATCAATGGACGGAGAAAGGTGTCTTACTTATATTACTCTGTGTTTATGAGTAAGAGTCAGAGAATCACTACCATGTGCTTTTCTGGTGACGGGTCAGATATTATGAGGGAAGGACGATATTTTCAGGGCCCATAGTATACATATAGTTCCTTTATATTGTTCTTCAGATATTTATATGTTATTATTATATTACTTTCCAAACTTTCCGTCCTTGTTTGTGTTTGGGGTTGGGGTGGGTAGACGGAAAGTTAACATGTTAGATTGAGAATCTCAACTCACTGGGAGATAATAGATCGTCCACCCCCTCTCTTTTATATTTTTCAGGAAACCAATAAGTTAGCGGATCGCATGACGTTATGCCAACCGATGTAATGTCGATGTCTCTTTCGCAAACGATATTTCAAAGTAAAGTATGTAATGTAGGTTGTGATTGGCATTTAGACTGTAAAAGCTGTGAGGACTTTTAAAAAAATCATACAGTTTTAAAAGTCTTAAATTAACCAATCATACTTTATTAATTTTACGGTCTTCAAAGTCCTAAAAGTTCTCCTAAAATTTCTCACAGCCATTTTCAATATTTGTTACCCAAGGATTGAGTATTTTTTAAAGCCTACAAATCTGGTTTTTTATTTTTATTTTTAAAGTCACAGTCACATTTTTAATGCCTACAGTTTCTACAGTGAAATTTAAAATAAAAGTCTACAGTTTTAAAAGCCTACAGTTGTTAACAATCAGAACCGTATTTTAGTTAAAATTTATCCATGGAACTATATGTATTTCCACATATTTTGAACTTATATTATAAAATAAATAATGAATGTTTTATATACGAAAGCATGTTGTTTATATTAGATTAATCAGATCTAATATAACTACCGAATTTTGTTATGGGTTGCAAAGCTTTAATAAATTCGGGAAACATGTAATTGAATATTTCGGTTTAGATTGATGACGTAAGTTGCTGACCTAGGCCGATTTAGTCAACCACGGTAAAAATATAACGGCTGTGGTCCCGACTAAATAAAACCAATAATCATGTTCTTGTTTGATTGTTGATTATCGGTTGACTAAAGTTGAAATGGAAAAGTGGCGTTACAAGTCGTGTATGTATGCTCTTTTGGTACCAATACATTTCTTCATCAATATAAGCTCAGAGAAGTTGGTCTTTTAAATATGGTATTTGATAAAGCAGAGGACCATAAGAGGACATTTCTCGATCCAGGTCTTGTTGAAGTTCTGTGATTCGCTTTTTGGCATTCATACTGTGTTCACGGTGACACTGAGCAAGAGCGGAGCGACATAATCTGATATGGTCTGTGATATGTGCAGATGTTCGTAGATGAGGTGAAAACCAGCCATTACTAACATATTTGCGGAAGGACGACAATTGTAGTAAGCGCTTATCGAACCAAAAAGGTTTCGGTTTTGATGTAATCTCATGAGACATGCTGGTGATTATTGGGATATGGTCTGAACTGGAGTAAGGAAGAAATATTGCTTATGAGGCCGGATAATCTGCTAACCAGTAAGTATTTACTACCACTTTGTCCAAACACTCTTCTACAATATGTGTTGATCTAACACCAATCCAGGAGAATCGATCACCATTTGATCTTAAGTCCATGAAGTCACAAGAGGCATAGACATTCTTAGGTTCCAGAAGGTCCATTCTTCACGTTCATTCCCACCACGTTTTTTGGTATTATTTAGGAACTCAATGAAGTCACCGTAAGTAACCAAGATTCATACCGTATTGATCCAATCTGTTGTAGCTTGTCCCACAACTCTTTATGTGTTGACTGAACCAGATGTCCGTAAACAAATGATAAGTAGAAAGAATTTTCATCAAAGCTGACAAAACATCCATCAAATGTACATCTTGGGAAAGAAGAAAAACAGAAACTGAATTTTTCCAAAGCAAAGCTAAACTTCCACCACGATCCGATGAAGGTATACAACTGAAGTTCAGAAATCCTAATGAAATATCAAAGTCTTGAACTATTGAGTCGATATTCGTTGTCTCCACTAGAAATATAATCCGAGGATGGTGTTGACGACAAATTTCTCTAAGTCGCGGTTTGATCATCGACCCGAAAAGGCCATGACAATTCCAGGAGACGATCTTTATGGGGGTTGGGGGGGGGGTTTAGGGTTTAGGGACCTCTCGCCTAAACCCTAAACCCCCCCCCCCCCCCTCGCCTCTGTCTATTATTTTATTCACTGAACATGAGTTTTCAGATTCTTCAAAAGGAGATGATTGTAACATCCCCGAACCGGCCTAAGGGCCGTTCGAGCTATTCATGGAACCAGAAGTCAAAACTCACGATCCAAAGGATCTATAAGAGCGTTCCATGGGCAGAACATGGTCATACTCAATTGAACGGGAGTTTTACCTAGAGAGAGAAGAGCGGGAAATGTAGGGTTTAGCTCAAACAAGCTGAACGGCCGAGCTAAACAGCTGAAGGACTGAAGTACCAGCTCAGCTCAGCTGAGCTAAGAATGTAGGAGTGTGAAATCAGCTGATCAGCTAGTGTCACTAGATGATCAAGGCCTTCATTAGCGAATGGACACCAATGACCATTGTGTCCATTCGCAAGCCATAAGACACCCCTTACCTTGGGCGGTTTTGGGGCAATTTTGAGGGCTATATATATATGAGTCTTGGAGACCATTTTTCGCACACACATACACAAGGGATCAAACCCAGAAATTCATAAAGGCAAAGGCCATATAATTCGAGTTTAAAAGAGAGGAAAACCGAGAAGGAGTTTGGCCGGATTCTAAGGAAGAAGACCGGCAGATTCAAGAGGGTTTTGGTGGTTGAAGAAGGCGGTTTGGATCAGGAATCATGGCTGGAGAAACAGCCAAGGATCATGGCAAATCAACCACTACATCTAAGGTACCATCCGAGCCTCTTTCTCTATCGGCCTTGGCCAAGCCAATGGCCATGCGGTCGGATTGATTGTGGCCGGATTGTTCTTCCTTTCTTCTAAGTAAAACCGATTATAGGGAGAGCCTATACTCGGTATTCAAATAGTCCATGTTCAAGTCGCACACGACCGGCCAAAGGCCATGGTCGTGAAGTAATCCATGCACGGTTCAAGAGCGGTTAATCCGCGCTCAAGGCCATAATGGGCTGACGCGTCTCGGCGGTGGAACGGCGCATCTTGGGGGATGTTGACCGAGACCGAGAGACCGAAGCGTAGCCGGTCTAAGCGTGAACCGGACAAGGCGTCCGGATTGAACGCTACCAAGAACCGAGCATTGGCCGTATAGTTCGTCGGCCGTGTACCATCAGTCTGTCAAGATGATCGCGGATAGTCGTACGAACCGAAGGATCGATCGCAACCGTCCGCGGAACGATCGCATCCGTTCGTACGAACAGTCACGTCCGTTCACGGACGTACGACTGATCTGTGGTACTATCGCGGTACATGCGCCATACGAACACGGTACGCTCGCAGGTCGTTCGTGACATCCTTTGGGACAGTACGCGATCGAACGTAAGCATGCGAACTGACGTACGCGATAGCGTTCGTTGGACCGTGTCGACGACACCAACGCTGGCATACGCGGACGACCGTACGGACGTCTACGGACGATCGCACGGACACACGGATCAACCGCACGGACGTACACGGACGACCTTACGGTCGTGCGTGAATGACCATACGGACGTGATGCGGTTGGATTCAAATGAACGTCCGGGTCGTTGTTGGCTAAGTGCATGGAACGTTTGGGTTAATAGGACATAGTCTTATATAGCGAATTGAATTGGGAATTACGGGAACATATAGAATCATATATTTGTTAGGGTAAAATGACTAACTTGTATAAAAATGATTCATGAAATGATTTGGCTTTCAGGTAACAAGGATGATCATGGGGATGATTCATCCTAGGCGCGGACACAAGGACCGAGTGACGAGTGGTGTAATAGATAGACATTGTACTTAGGACCGAATACTATTAGCATAATGCGAATTGACTACATTGTATTGGTACCTTTTGCTTATTAATAAAATGTCTATTTCTCTTATTTGCTCTTGCCTTAGAATATGTTAAAATGGAATGAACGAATGGAAATGAATGTTTTAATGAATTTGGCTAAGTATAAAACGATTAGGGTTGAGGTTCCCAAACGAACCTCAACTTAGAACGGATTAGTTAAGTGAAGCGTTCGTCTCGGCCTATGGCCAGGATGGGGTGTTTCAAGTTGGTATCAGAGCGGAGTTATTTCCTAGGCTATGGGTTAGGCGGATACACCACTCGTCCGGGTTAGATGTCCGTGTAGAAATTGTTAGACTTGTTTAGGACTTGAGGTTTGCTTGTGTTGAATGTCTAACTTGTTGATCTTCAGGTTGGAAAAAACAAGTCAAAGCGTACTAAGGACAAGGAGGCGGCTGGGAACGGACAAGGGTCCAAGCGCCAGACCACACCTGTCACGCCTGGGTTAACCGGTCCTGAGGTTACCCAGAAGAGCACTGGACCCACTGATCCAAACGCTCTCGACACGACCAGGGTTCATGAACCGGAAGTCGGAGTTGAGGGTAGACAGGAGAAGGTGGGCGAGTCCTCGTCTCACGCGGCTCGAGATGAGACCGACCGTGAGGAGGATGATGCTAATGATGATGGTCTTGATGGAGAGCCATTGACCGCGGTCCCGAACATCGGCCAGATGTGGACCATGCTGAAGACGGTCATGGATCAGCTCACGGTACTGAACCAGAACATCTCTGGTCAGAAACCGGCTGATGGTCAGCCACGGGTCCAAGTTCCTGAAACTACGGATCCGAGTGATGGTGAGCCAGACGTAGTAGTGATAGAGTCACCGGTTCCCAGAAAGAACCGTAAGGTGGACTATCTCAACGTCTTAGGCCACATCACCAAGTTGGGTACCAAGCACTTCAAGGGAAGTGCAGACCCACTTGAGGCTGATGAGTGAAAGTCACGGATTGTCCGGAACTTCCGATCTACCCGGTGTCCCGAGGACTACCGGAAGGACATTGCGGTTCACTTTCTGGAAGGGGACGCGCATAACTGGTGGCTGTCAATGGACAGACGCACCAAGGGTCTCATTGACTCGTTTGCGGACTTTGAGATCCAGTTCAACCGGAAGTACTTTCCAGCTGAGGCTTGGGATCGTATGGAAGGCAAGTACTTGAACTTGGTCCAAGGTCGTAAGACGGTCCGTGAGTACGAGGCAGAGTTTGACCGTCTCAGACGCTACGTTGGACGTGATGTCGAGGACGAGCTGGCTCAAGTGCATCATTTCCTTCGCGGCCTGCGAGTGGAACTGCGGACTCATTGCTCGGTTTGTTCCTACGACTCAGTCTCTGAGCTGGTTGAACGAGCTGTTACCGTGGAGGCCAACATGGCCGAGGAGAACCGCGTCGGTACAAAGGCACAGGACAAAGTGGCCAGCCGACCCGGGAAGAACCTAAAGAGGAAATGGGATCAAGTGGGGGCTGATCGCCAATCCTCTGACCGCACGAGATGTACCACCTGTGGCAAATATCACTTGGGGGAGTGTTGGAAAGCCGGGAAGGTATGTGCGAAGTGTGGCAGCAAAGACCACGAAGGCACAAGCTGTCCACAGAAGGGGCAATAAAGGGTGACAGAAAGACCATTGACATGTTTCCAATGTGGAAAGACCGGGCATTACATGCGTGATTGCCCGAAGCTGCAAAGTGAAAAGCAGAAGGCACCAGAAGGGAACCGGGGACAAGAAGGTCGCGCGGTTAAGGCTAAGGGCCAAGCCGGGATACCCCGAGTCTACAATCTTGTGAAGGACGCGGCCGAAGCTGGCTCCTACGACTCGATCACTGGGACCGTTACAATAGGTGGTGTAGAGGCACTCACTCTATTTGACTCTGGGGCTACGCATAGTTTTGTGAGTCCCGGAATGATTGGGAAAGGCTTGTTACATAAGGAAAAAACGGCCGGCCAAGGCATTGTAAATGCGGCCGGTGGGCAAGTGATGCCTATGTTAGGTTTTGTCAAGGACATTCCAGTCTCCATTGGGGGCGTGGACATGCCAGCTAACCTAGTAGTGGTCCAGCTTAAGAATCACAAAGTGATCTTAGGAATGGATTTACTCGGACAAAACCGAGCTACCATTGAATGCCACCGAGGAAGGGTGAAGTTGGAACGACCGGAAGGTAGGGTCGTGTTCCAAGGAGTAAGACCAACTTCGGGGAGTTTGGTTATCTCTGCTATCCAAGCAGAAAGGATGCTGGAAAGGGGATGCGAAGCATACCTAGCCACCATCACCACCAAAGAAGTCGGGCCGGAGACAAAGGTCGAAGAGATCCCAGTGGTCAAAGACTTTGGGGACGTGTTCAAGGCCTTAGAAGGCTTACCGCCTGACCGGTCTGATCCGTTCGTCATTGAGCTAGAACCAGGGACTAAACCTCTCTCTAAGGCGCCATACAGAATGGCTCCAGCCGAGATGGCTGAGCTAAAGAAGCAGCTGGAAGAACTGCTAGACAAAGGCTTTATTAGGCCAAGTAGTTCTCCTTGGGGGGCGCCCGTTCTATTCGTCAAGAAGAAGGACGGAAGCCTTCGGTTGTGCATTGACTACCGAGGCATATACCGGGTTACTGTGAAGAACAAGTACCCATTGCCTCGGATAGATTAATTGTTGGATCAATTAAAGGGTTCAACGGTGTTTTCCAAGATCGATCTGGCTTCGGGGTACCATCAAATCCTGATAGCACCTGAGGACGTGAGGAAAACATCGTTTAGAACTCGGTATGGTCACTATGAATTTGTTGTCATGCCATTTGGTCTAACCAATGCACCAGCTGCGTTCATGAAGATGATGAACGGTGTCTTTCGGGAATGGTTGGATAAGTTCGTTATCATATTCATTGATGACATCCTTGTCTATTCCAAGAACCGAAGAGAGCACGGTGAACATCTAAGGATCATGATGGAAACCCTAAGGGCGCAAAAACTCTATGCCAAGCTCAGCAAATGTAGCTTCTGGCAAAAGAAGATTGGGTTCCTAGGACACATAGTGTCTGATGAAGGTGTCTCAGTTGATCCGGATAAGATCCGATCAATTGAAGAGTGGCCGCGGCCGAGGAACGCAACCGAGGTTAGAAGTTTCCTCGGGCTGGCCGGTTACTATAGGCGGTTTGTCCAAGGTTTTGCAAGCATGGCTAAGGCTATGACTAAGCTGACCGGAAAGAACGTGAAGTTCGAATGGACTGAAGCCGCGGAGAAGAATTTTAATGACTTGAAGGATATGCTGACCAAGGCACCGGTTCTAACACTGCTAGTAGACAACGTGCCTTACGTGGTCTACACAGATGCATCCCAGAACGGGTTAGGATGCGTTCTGATGCAGGACGGGAAAGTAATAGCCTATGCCTCAAGGCAGTTGAGGAAACACGAGGGTAACTACCCAACTCACGACCTCGAGATGGCCGCTGTGGTATTTGCACTTAAGATCTGGCGATCTTATCTCTACGGAGCCAAAGTGCAACTATTCACCGACCACAAGAGTCTGAAGTATGTGTTCACTCAGCCTGACTTGAATCTAAGGCAGAGAAGGTGGATGGAATTGGTGGCGGATTACGATCTAGACATCACTTACCATCCAGGAAAGGCAAACTTGGTCGCAGATGCCTTAAGTCGGAAGAGAACCGAAGTGGCCGCAGAAAAGGATGCAGAGACCTTGATCGGATTGGTCCGGTCCTTGCACCTTAATGCATTGTCAGTGGACAACGAGCCACTTGGACTTGGAGCAGCAGATCAGGCGGATCTGTTGACAAGGGTCAGGTTGGCCCAAGAGCACGATGAAGAGTTGATGAAATCGGTTAACAACAACAACACTGAGTATCAGTTCACCAACAACAGGACGGTTGTGGTGAATGGTCGAGTGTGTGTTCCCAATGTGAAAGGCCTTAAGGAAGAAATCCTAAGGATGGCTCATCAGTCTAAGTTCTCTATACATCCCGGACAAACCAAGATGTACCAAGACCTCAAACGGTACTATCATTGGGTCGGGATGAAAAGGGACATAGCTGAGTGGGTGTCTAAGTGCCAAACGTGTCAATTGGTCAAGATTGAACACCAAGTCCCGAGCGGCCTGTTACAAAGTTTACCCATTCCGGAATGGAAATGGGATCACATTACGATGGACTTTGTGACTGGACTGCCGGTGACCCGGTCAAGAAGGGACACGATTTGGGTAGTGGTTGACAGACTGACCAAGTCCGCACACTTCTTAGCCATCAAGAAGACTGATGGAGTGGGTAAACTTGCCGAGAAGTACATTGATGAAATCGTGAGACTTCATGGTGTACCGGCAAGTATAGTCTCAGACCGAGATGGTCGGTTCACATCTTATTTCTGGCAAGCTTTCCAGAAAGCCCTAGGAACGAGAGTGAAGATGAGTACGGCTTATCATCCACAAACGGATGGTCAGTCTAAAAGGACCATACAAACGTTGGAAGACATGTTGAGATCATGTGTTCTGGATTGGGGAGACTCTTGGGAAAAGTATTTCCCTTGACCGAGTTTGCTTACAACAACAGTTACCAAGCAAGCATCAGAATTTCACCCTATGAAGCGTTGTATGGGAGTGCTGGACGCAAGTGGGTGAATCCAAAGTCCTTGGGCCGAAGATAATAGAAGAGACTACGGAGAAAATCCGTTTTCTACGAGCCAAGATGAAGGAGGCGCAAGACCGCCAAAAGAGTTATGCAAACAAAAGAAGGAAAGACATCGAATTCCAAGTTGGAGATCGAGTCTACCTTAAGATGATCACCTTCAAAGGAAGGGCAAGGGTTTCCAAACGTGGGAAACTTGATCCAAGGTACTTAGGGCCGTTCACGATCCTAGAACGGGTCGGGATGGTTGCTTACAAGCTAGACTTGCCCAATGAGATGGAGGCATTCCACAATGTGTTCCATGTCTCACAATTGCGTAAGTGCCTTTCGGATCAAGACAAGATTATGCCCGAGATCCCTGAGGATCTAAAGACAAATCTCACTTTGGAAACGCGGCCCTTAAGAGTTCTGGACAGGTTGGAAAAAGCAACCAGAAAGAAAGTCATCCAGATGGTGAAGATTGAATGGATTTGCAATGGGGTTAAGGAGATAACTTGGGAAACGGAGAATAGAATGAAGGCCGATTACCCAGAGTGGTTTGAGGAGTTTACAAGGAACGAACACCTTGGATCGGATTCGGGGACGAATCCATTTCAAGGGGGGGAGACTTGTAACATCATCGAACCGGCCTAAGGGCCGTTCGAGCTGTTCATGGAACAAGAAGTCAAAACTCACGATCCAAAGGATCTATAAGAGCGTTCCTTGGGCAGAACATGGTCATACTCAGTTGAACGGGAGTTTGACCTAGAGAGAAGAGCGGGAAATGTAGGGTTTAGCTCAAACAAGCTGAACGGCCGAGCTAAACAGCTGAAGGACTGAAGTACCAGCTCAGCTCAGCTGAGCTAAGAGTGTAGGAGTGTGAAATCAGCTGATCAGCTAGTGTCACTAGCTGATCAAGGCCTTCATTAGCGAATGGACACCAATGACCATTGTGTCCATTCGCAAGCCATAAGACACCCCTTGCCTTGGGCGGTTTTGGGGCGATTTTGAGGGCTATATATATGAGTCTTGGAGGCCATTTTTCGCACACACATACACAAGGGATCAAACCCAGAAATTCATAAAGGCAAATGCCATATAATTCGAGTGTAAAAGAGAGGAAAACCGAGAAGGAGTTTGGCCGGATTCTAAGGAAGAAGACCGGCGGATTCAAGAGGGTTTTGGTGGTTGAAGAAGGCGGTTTGGATCAGGAATCATGGCTGGAGAAACAGCCAAGGATCATGGCAAATCAACCACTACATCTAAGGTACCATCCGAGCCTCTTTCTCTATCGGCCTTGGCCATGCGGTCGGATTGATTGTGGCCGGATTGTTCTTCCTTTCTTCTAAGTAAAACCGATTATAAGGAGAGCCTATACTCGGTATTCAAATCGTCCATGTTCTAGTCGCACACGACCGGCCAAAGGCCATGGTCGTGAAGTAAGCCGTGCACGGTTCAAGAGCGGTTAATCCGCGCTCAAGGCCATAATGGGCTGACGCGTCTCAGCGGTGGAACGGCGCATCTTGGGGGATGTTGACCGAGACCGAGAGACCGAAGCGTAGCCGGTCTAAGCGTGAACCGGACAAGGCGTTTGGATTGAACGCTACCAAGAACCGAGCATTGGCCGTAAAGTTCGTCGGCCGTGTACCATCAGTCGGTCAAGATGATCGCGGATAGTCGTACGAACCGAAGGATCGATCGCAACCGTCCGCGGAACGATCGCATCCGTTCGTACCAACAGTCACGTCCGTTCGCGGACGTACGACTGATCTGTGGTACTATCGTGGTACATGCGCCATACGAACACGGTACGCTCGCGGGTCGTTCGTGACATCCTTCGGGACAGTACGCGATCGACCGTAAGCATGCGAACTGACGTACGCGATAGCGTTCGTTGGACCGTGTCGACGACACCGTCGCTGGCATACGCGGACGACCGTACGGACGATCGCACGGACACACGGATCAACCGCACGGACGTACGCGGACGACCTTACGGTCGTTCGTGAATGACCATACGGGCGTGACGCGGTTGGATTCAAATGAACGTCCGAGTCGTTGTTGGCTAAGTGCATGGAACGTTTGGGTTAATAGGACATAGTCTTATATAGCGAATTGAATTGGGAATTACGGGAACATATAGAATCATATATTTGTTAGGGTAAAATGACTAACTTGTATAAAAATGATTCATGAAATGATTTGGCTTTCAGGTAACAAGGATGATCATGGGAATGATTCATCCTAGGCGCGGACACAAGGACCGAGTGACGAGTGGTGTAATAGATAGACATTGTACTTAGGACCGAATACTATTAGCATAATGCGAATTGACTACATTGTATTGGTACCTTTTGCTTATTAATAAAATGTCTATTTCTCTTATTTGCTCTTGCCTTAGAATATGTTAGAATGGAATGAATGAATGGAAATGAATGTTTTAATGAATTTGGCTAAGTATAAAACGATTAGGGTTGAGGTTCCCAAACGAACCTCAACTTAGAACGGATTAGTTAAGTGAAGCGTTCGTCTCGGCCTATGGCCGGGATGGGGTGTTTCAATGATCGCTTTCTAGAAGGACCGAGTTGCACATGTTCCACATGTCCAAGTTCGTTGTCATGCGGCATGTCGTCAGACTCATTACGCTTGCGTTAAGACCCTTTTCATCGTGTACCATTGTGACAACAACATCCATAACCACGTCTTCTCTATGCTTTCCTATGGCTTTGCGAAGTGCAATTAGCCTTAAATTCTCTCCTTCTGTGGGAATGACAACCACTTGGTGCATTGGATTCTCCGCAATTTCCTCATCTTGGGTTTCCGCAAGAGCAACCAAAGGATTCACAGTAATATTATCCACATTATGGAAATCTGCTGGTGTCTCAGCACTGTCAGGGTCGATGTTGGATGGTCCAGCCACAGCATGATGCTCGTTCATCCTTAATTAGGGAGTAGAGTTATTCAGATTTGCAGAACGAATATGATCATCATAAGCATTTGATCCTGGTTTCTGCCATCACCATTAAATGGACTGTCATCATACCCATCATCATCATCGTCAAAGCGTAAGAGGCAGTCTTTCTTCTCGTGGGTGAGTATTCCACAACGTTGGCATAATCCCTTTAGGCGCTTATAGCGGAAGGTGAGGATGGTATTTTCATCACAGACGAACTGGAAGTTCCTCTAAAACCGCAAAGGTTTGTCAGCTTTCCAAAGAACTTGGACTCGCGCAAAATCAGTTATGCTTTGATTCTCTTCAAAGTCAACATCGAAAATGTTGGCTATATTATCAGCAATGAATTCAATAGAGGTTCGGGTGAGAAACTGGATCGGGATTCCGCGGATTTGTTTCCAAAATGGGATGATCATGGTTGATTCAGAGGACAAATTTGGATTCCAACGCATGACTATTAGCATCCAATCTGCAAAAGACCATGGAGATCGCCGGATAACCAAATGCATCTTCCTTTGTCTGAAAGAGGAATTGCACTTTGCATGGTCCGATGATTCGTTCGGTAGTCGTCGTTTCTAGACCCCAAATTGAGTGATCATAACACGCAGGTTTTGTTTCTTGGGGTTCAAAGGAGTCACCACCACTGCGTACCGGTTGAGTGATGTCGCTTGACAGACTGCCGAAGGTAAAGTACCAGAGAATCCGAGATTCCGAGATCAATCTTGCATTTTTTTCTGAAGTTTGTCACCCATTGTGAAAACATAGGAGATGGTGGATAATTTGTTGAATCACGTTGTAAGAAGAAGAGTAAATACTTGTAGAGAAAAGCAGGCCATGTGGATCTACGCACATTGTTCGTGGGTTGTGAATTGAAACAACAACCATCGGAGTTACTGCGTAAATCTCGAATCCCGTAATTAACGGATACAATGAAACCACAATCGTGTTATAGCGGACAAAACCGATCACAAAATGAATTTCGCTCGGATTGTGGTAAGGAGTCTCCCTTGGAGAGATTATATTCGCCGGAAAAGATAACCGGAAATCCTGTTAACAAGTCGCCATTATATCGACTGTTATTTAATCAAATATTGACACATGAACAAAAACTATCTAGAATACAATAGAAAGCGACGTATGTGACGGAGACAAATAAAGTTTTAACTGTCTCCAGAAGTTTTAAACGAATGTGAACATGTAGTGTGTCTACAGATACTTTTAATGAGTTGAATCTGAAGTAGAGGCAAAAGAACAATTATAAGAAACAAACAAAAGATGGTCCTCAGTGATGTTGTAACATTTTAACTCTACAAGTTTAGTAAATGATCATTGAATGAAACCAATGCGTTGAAACTAACTTCAAAGATTCAAAATCTTTGCTACTAAACTAAACTAAATAAAATATATGATCTTGATACAATATAAAAAATAAGGAACCAAGAATGCTGTATATACATTTCGAGGCTTTCTTTTATTGGTAACGTTTCGGATTTGAATAAGAAACTTTTTAGATGAAATCTGGTTGACCCGTTGATGTCAAGCAACGATGCCACATTCGACTATTTGGATCCACTGATTTCGGATACGCAATTACCTCAGGGATTGGCAAATACGCATAATGAGTGTTGATTATGCCTACCGTGATCCCACTGTATCCAGCAAATGCACCATGGACCTGTTTTTATAAGATCACTAGTTCAATGCACTTCAAAGATTGGAACATTTCTTTTATATGGAAGCGATGAGATGAGAGAGTGAGTTACAGCGTTTTGTCCAAGAACGGTGCAGAGGATACCATCTGAGGCATTTGCACGGACAGCTCGAATCATGTATGTTGGATCAATGTACTTCACATCTATTGGGATACTTACTTCTTTGAAATACTTTTTCGTCTAATACCACAAACAAGAAGAAGAAAAAGATATAGTTAGCAACTACAAATAATCAGAAAGAACTCTTGATTAGATATCTCAATCAATCTTTGTTTATATATAACCTCTTGTTGAATGTGCACACCGAAATCACCAAGTATTGTGTTTCCAGATGCATCTTTGGCATTAGTTTTCTCGAGGAGATTCTGAAACAAAATGCCAAGATACGTAAACTAAAACATAACTTGTTGGAAAATGGAGGAAAAAAAAAGCTTCGTATAGTTTACCTGTCCAGCTCCTTCTGCTACACAGATCACAGCAGAGCCTTTTGTTTCGATAAGGTACTTCAAGTGCTTCAGTACACCATTAGGCCCGTCAAGATTGAAGGGAACCTTGGCATGAAGGAGATCTATTAGAACAAGCTCACTAATCATGTTTTGGAAAATGACAATAATAAGAATAAATAAACAAGTACCTCAGGAATCAAACAGATGTCGACTTGTCCGCTTGCTAGAGAGGCTTGCATAGCAATGAAACCACTGTTACGACCCATCAGTTTTACAATGCCTATGCCATGATAAGCACTATGTGCCTAATACGCCAAAAAAAGAAAAAAGCAATGGTTAAGTACTTAAAGAAAAGAGACATATTAGTGGATGTCCATAGAAAGCAACATGAAAGTCACCTCAATGTAGGCAGAGTTTATAGCTCGTTGTGCTTCTTCAACAGCAGTATCAAACCCAAAAGTTTTGTCCATATGCAATATATCATTGTCAATGGTTTTTGGCACACCAACTACAGCTACCTTCATCTTTCTTTTGCGGCACTATAAGAATGGTAAATGACGATATTATCTTCACAAGAACAACATTTAGTTTCAAGTGTTAAGTAACAAACCTCATTGTGTATAGCGTTGGCGCCAGCATGAGTTCCATTTCCACCAAGCACGAAAAGCATGTTGATTCCTCTCTCCTAAGTAAAGTCAATTTTCAGAAAATCAGAATCTGTGACCTTAAGGACTTGGAAACCAAGTGATATACCTCCATGCTGTCAACAATTTCGCTCACACTCGGACCTCCACGTGAAACTCCCAGCAAGCTTCCTCCAGATAGATGAATATTCTGAACCACTTTCCTTGATAACTAAAGATCAAGAGTCATAAGATAAATTAAACAACAAAAAGAGAAAAGAAAGGCGAGTTTATTTCCAAGATCAAAAGAGAATCAAACTTATACCGGCATTTCGGTTAGATCTTTATCAGAGAAGCCTCGATAACCAAAAGGAATCCCAACAATGTTCTTAACACCATAAATCTCAAGAGTGATAACAATCTGCAAATGTATCCAAGCAACGATCAAAACACATGTTAATAATAAATGAAAAGATTCCACACTGTTTCTCTCTATATAATGACAAATTTTAGACAACAAACTCACATGTCTAATGACATCATTGAGACCAGGACAGAGCCCACCACAAGTGATAATCGCAGCCTTGACTTGTTCCGGTCTGAAGTATATCTTCTCCCTCGGGCCAGCACGGTGAATCCTGATGATCCCACAAATTTCAATTATAAAACCAAAAAGATAAAGACTCTATATCCAAAATCAAAACTTTTTACCATTGCTCAACCCAAGAACAGTCAGGATCAATGCACTCTGCCCCAGCTGAAGTTGGTGATGAGTAACTAATAACCTAAAAATTTCAACAACAAAAAAACTCTATCATTGTTATTAACCAATATCAAATCTCACTCACTAATTTCAGTGAAACAATAAAAAAAGTTTAAAATAATAACCTTGAGAAGGACTCTATCATTGTTATTAATGTATCCATGCCACTCTTCATCAGAAGGGTAACCACCAACAAAATCTTCCGTCGGAGACCTAAACAGTCAAATAAAAAGATTACTGATTCATTCCAACTTGTAAAAACCCCGAATGTTTTGCAAACTGACCTCATCTTCAGACAAAACGTCGAACGGATTGCTTCTGCATCTGGGAAAACATCAGTGATGTGTGGGATGCTGAATCTTTGCTCGAAATCTCTCTCGTATTTTGATTTCCAATTTGGATCGCTGAGATCTATTGAAGCCGAGCTTTTGCTGAGTTCAATCGCGGAAGCACGAATCAACGAGCTACGAGAAGAAATCAGTGAGGGATTCGCCAGAGATCTCGATTTCCGGAGGATAAACGAGCTGAGTCCATGAGACCTAACGAGAAGTGAACTGTTATTGTACGGAACCGATACGCCGGAACTGATCCCCTGAGAAAGAGTTTCCATGGCGACGAAACTGAGGTTCCGATCGCGATCTTTGTTTTTTTTTCTCAGTCAACTGTCTCTTTTTGGAGGGAATTTGACTTACAAAAAAAAAGCCTTTTTCTCTGAAACCTTTGAGACTAACGGAGAAGTACGAAACAGATCTAAGTTTTTGTCTGTGACTTTTTTGTTTCCAAGTAAAAAAATAATTCATACAGTGTTTAATCGTTACTCTAGGGTTTATTAAACATATTTATATTTAATCCCTTATATTTATCTCTTAAAATATTTTGGAGGGTCTATAAATTTTAACAGATTTGAAGGTTATCCAACTAATGATTTTAACTGTCCAATGTTATTAAACATGAAAATCATTTAAAATCATCCAAAATCATTTAAAATCTTCTATTACATCAAATCATGTTATTGAAAATGTTTTAAGTATTGATATTTTAACTATTACAAGACTTTCTTAGTTAAACACAAAAAGAATCAAATCTCATGGTTTAACTAGTATTGTAGAGAATTTTAATATAAAATCATAACTTTCTTAAAATCACAAAACCATCAAAATTATCTAAAATCCTATTAAACTCAAATTACTATAAATATCTAGTTCAACATACCTCTTTTATGATTTTTAGAATTTTCTAGGGTTTTCATGTTTTGTTATATATGTTTGGTACAAAACTGGAAGAAAGAACGAAAAAGACCAAAATCCCAATCTAAAAGCAAATACAAAACCCTCAACTGAAACATCATTGGGAGTTGTTGTTGCCACATCAAGCCATAGGATCGAGCGGCCGCCATGTCAAGGGCTGAAAGAATAGGATTTATTTTTTTTGTTAATCCAGGAGTAGATCCCAGACTAATCCCTTGGGCCCAGTTAAGCCGCAGACCAGTTTCACCTGGGAGGGTTTTCACTGAATCTTTGGTCCAATGCCCGCGTTAGATGTCCAAAGAAAGATGTTAGTTTCCGTATGGATAAGGAATCGAATCCGGATGGTGGTTGCCATCACAGACCCGTCCTTCCACTTGCCACCACAGACCCTTTGTATAAATCTTATTCTTATTGTCGAATAAGAATAAGATTTATACAAAGAAAGAGATCAAATGTATATGAAAGAGGTCCAATTTTGCAATGTATATGTACAAGTTTGCCAGTGTTGTATTTCTTTGTTCAATATTTAATTGACGTAGAAGCGGCATACTGCAACTTTATTGAGTGTATGATTTTGAAGAAAACTTTTGAATGAGATTCTTTTTTTTTTTTTTTTCAAACTTTAGATAGTGATATCGGGAGTAAAACGTAATCCGATGCCTTTTAGTTGTGAATCTGATTCTGGTGGTTTCAAGAAGTCAAAAGGAAGTTAGGAGTCGCGCATTTTGACTTTTAAAATAAGTTGCATCACACCCTTGTCATCAAAAGCAGTTGCTACTGATTATACACAATATGCAATGAGATGTCACAAATTATAAATATGATGAAAATGAATTTCAAATAAGCGGTCTTCTCATATAAAATGATTAGTAAGATTTTTTTTAAATTTGTAAAAATTCAGCTAGTTTTCTATAGCAAACATGATATTAGAGATTATATTTATGCAAATAATGTTAATTGAAATAATAATAACTAAGCAAAAAAAAAGAGAGAGTATAGATCAAAATAATTCAGAATTCATCAATAGGCTTATATGGTCATCAAAGAATCCACCCAAGTGTGTTTCAATCACACTGACCGTAAACCACCTGCTTGCAAAGATTCTTGCAGAGACGCGACAGCGCCTTCGTAGTTCAAGAAACCCATGAACCAAAACTCATGATTGTCTACCGAAATTACCTGTATGTACTTTTCCGCAGGATTCACTATGCTTGTTGATGGATTCACTGCTTTAAGTTGATGTAATGGTATAACTACCTGTTCAACAAACAAGACCCAAACGTGTTAATTTATGATCAACGTAGCAAGCTTTATTGAAAGGAATAAAACGATGATGAAGTCAGACTAAGTCACGGTTGTTTGTCAACCACTCTAAGGAAGACCATTAGTTGATGCTACTAACAAATCATAACGAGGCATTGCCTTAAGCATCTAACAAAGAAGACACAGTGTTAATTTTATAATCACTGTAGCCAGTCAAACGCACTGAATCTAAAGTCCGTGACTTTATAAGTACCCATGGCTTTATAACTATAAGACAGCTCCCTCGTTGATGTTACTACAAACAAATCACAACGAGACACTTTCTTGAGCATTGACTAGCTTAACTGATGTTGTATAATTTGTGATCGCAGACGTGATATGGTGTCATCAAAACGAGTACATTTCTGACTATACAAGATGTATGTCATTATTACCTTGTAGTAGCTCCATTCGGTTTGACCATTATTTTTGTAAGAGAGAGGGTTGTCACTACAGTAAGCAAGTTTGGCCGTGGATATGTATAGAACTCCCATAACTGGGCCAGCTGATGTTGACAAGTAACATGCAAAAGAATTTAGCAGTTGTTCTTCGGGAACGGTCTCAAAGGTTTGTCGGAAAATCTTCTCATATCCTCCTTCTGCAAGGACCTTGGTACTCTGTGCAATTCTTCCCATAGCAGCATCAGCAAAACTCGGAGCAGTTCTCACTGTGATTGATATAGAAGATTATCAGAGATCACTCTAAGTTATCCAGAATGAAAAATTCGAGAGAAACAAACAAGGCACATTCAATCAAGGAAGAGGTGAATTAGAGTCACACAAAAACAATTTATACGTGCATTAAATCGTGCAATTTTTCTCAATCCCCCGAATCCAACATATCAACAAATCCTATGTATATGCAGGCGCATTAGACAATTCCCCTCAAACTCCATTGCTCAAACAATTCCCCAACTCATTAAGAACTTCACTCGATCAGAGTGAAACCACTTTATGTGATGATAGATTATATGAGAGATCACTCAAATAAATCTTGAATGAAAAATGCTAGACAAATGAAATGAAGCGTGCAAATTTTCTCAATCCCAAAAAGCCAATTTCTTTAGTTACATCCATTGCTCAAATTACCATAATCTTTGCTCACGATTAAAATGTAAGTCTTCAATACAACAAAAGACTTTATGATTACACAACTACGAGTGAACTCCCTATCCCTTACACGACATCACGAATGACCATGCCCCATCCTCAAACTGAATCCACAAATTTTAGCTCATAATTCACCAAAGGTTTTTGCTTTTGTTAATGTTCATCCAAAGGTAATATATTCCATGTTCCAAAGAATCAACATTGTGATTAGCATCTAATTTCAAACGTGAGTGCAAACATGTGATATGAAATAGATTAAAAAAAAACTCACGGTGCTGCCATGTGTTTCCGGCAAGGCTCTCCGTCTTCTTTGCTGCTTCTGCAACCTTCCTTCCCCATCTCCCAAGCGCTCCTTTCACAGACTCCATCGTTTCTGATCAAGTTATAATAAAGAAAGTAAAAGAGCTGAACACATATCTCACCAATACGAATCATCATAGCATACAACATTAACACCCTTACCTTTCAACGAAGCATCGGACGTGTCAGCCGGAGAACGAGCAATATACGGATTAGATCCGGATGGATAAGACGAAGCCGCCTTCTGATCCGGTTCCTGAGATCCGGAAACTAATTCAGGGCTCCAGTGGACGGATTTCTTCGATCCAGACGCCGTTCGAACCGGCGGTTGTGCTTCCGATTTCGCCGATGTTGGATCGATCCCTTTCGCCTCGATTTCAACCTGTGATAAAGTTTCATCGGACAAGGATATCTCAGTGCTCGCATTCTCGCCTCCCTTCTTCAGTCCATGATCCGCGGCTTTCGGATCGACGCTCAGCGACGGATTTGGATTCTGATCCTTGACGGGAACCCCAATCTTCACTTCGGTATCTCCCTTCGGCGGCTCCATCGTTCAAAATGGCTCCTCACGGACGGATCGTGGTGCGTACGGAGTCGCGTGAGGTAATCGGCGTATGTCTCTGACAAGGAGTTTGAATTTTGCAAGGATGATATCGTTGGCTTCTTCGCCTTTTTTTACTCTCTCTCGGTGAAAAATAAATAAAAATTATATATTTACTTTGGGAGCTTTTTGGAAAATGTGAAATTGAGGACGGGATTACCGGGAAGATAGGTGACGAACGGTTAGAAGTGATTGCCATTTTAAGCGGCTATGCGAAACTTCTGACCGGCTTTAACCGGTATTGGACTGTCATTTCTTTCTCTACGTTACGTATGATCATAATTATGTTAAAACGTTGATTATTTTAAAGATGGTGTGAGTTTCTGATATCTAATCTATTAAAACAGGAAGGTTTGCCATAGTACATAAATGTTGTTTCCGAAATTTGCCCTTGATATTATTAGGATTTGTAACCTTCATTAAAGTTAAAACTGTAATACAATTTATATTTGATTTATTATCTCTACAATCCATGTTTCCAAACAAGACAATTATTAAACATGTAGCCAAACAACCAAAATCTAATGGGTCCCACTTTCCTAATTAATTAAAATCAAAACAAATTAATTGATAAATATAATTAATAATTTATACATCAACTATTATATATAAATTAAGATTCTCTAATTTATGATTTAATTCAAAATATATTTATAATATATTTTAATATCTTTTTATTTTGTTTCAAATATATATATATACACATATTACGATTGATGTTTTTACGATTGTACTTTTTAGCAGGTTTTTCCATCAAACTGAAAAATATTTAATTAATTAAACGGGTTGAAAAATTAATTAGCCAATCTCGATTATAAATTTTCTAAAAAAAAATTCGGATATAGTAAATAATTTCAGTTGATATATTTTAAAATTAATAAAATATTAAAATGATTTCATATTTATATTATTCAAATATTTGAAGCGTCAAATTATACTTTATGTTTGAATGAAGTTTTTAACGGATAGTTCCATCAAATTTGCAAATTATATATACGACTACAACATGTATTTTATAAAATAATATTTTAGATAAATAAAATAACAATTAAACATATACCACATAACTTTTAAAATAGTTGTTTTCACATATATATATTTTTTTTTCCAAACTATGATCTTACGATACAACACAGATTAAAATATATAATGTGAAATCGTTATTTTAATCTCTTAATCCTTACGATATATCTCCTCCAAATAACACATAATTCATTTTAAAAAAACTAAATTGCTAACTCACTGTTTATAATGTTGGTTAAACAATTATAATCAAAATTAGATTACATAATTAAAAATTTAAACTACTATTAACAAAATGAATAAAAAGTAAATTTTGTAAAGAAAATTATACCCGCACTTAGAAGTGCGGGTCAAAATCTAGTCTATACTATTAAAACAGGAAGGTTTGCCATGGTACATAAATGTTGTTCCCGAAATTTGTCCTTGATATTATTAGGATTTGTAACCTTCATTAAGGGTAAAACTGTAAAACAATTTATATTTGATTTATTATCTCTACAATCCATGTTTCCAAACAAGACAATTATTAAACATGTAGCCAAACAACCAAAATCTAATGGGTCACACTTTTCTAATTAATTAAAATCAAAACAAATTAATTGATAAATATAATTAATAATTTATACATCAACTATTATATATAAATTAAGATTCTCTAATTTATGATTTAATTCAAAATATATTTATAATATATTTTAATATCTCTTTATTTTGTTTCAAATATATATATATATACACATATTACGATTGATGTTTTTACGATTGTACTTTTTAGCAGGTTTTTCCATCAAACTAAAAAATATTTAATTAATTAAACGTGTTGAAAAATTAATTAGCCAATCTCGATTATAAATTTTCTATAAAAAAATTCGTATATAGTAAATAATTTCAGTTGATATATTTTAAAATTAATAAAATATTAAAATGATTTCATACTTATATTATTCAAATATTTGAAGCGTCAAATTATGCTTTATGTTTGAATGAAGTTTTTAACGGATAGTTCCATCAAATTTGCAAATTATATATACGACTACAACATGTATTTTATAAAATAATATTTTAGATAAATAAAATAACAATTAAACATATACCACATAACTTTTACAATAGTTGTTTTCACATATATATATTTTTCCAAACTATGATCTTACGATACAACACAGATTAAAATATATAATGCGAAATCGTTATTTTAATCTCTTAATCCTTACGATATATCTCCTCCAAATAACACATAATTCATTTAAAAAAACTAAATTGATAACTCACTGTTTATAATGTTGGTTAAACAATTATAATCAAAATTAGATTACATAATTAAAAATCTAAACTACTATTAACAAAATGAATAAAAAGTAAAATTTGTAAAGAAAATTATACCCGCACTTAGAAGTGCGGGTCAAAATCTAGTTTCTTATATCTTAATTATGTTTATAGTGCTTAACAATGCATGTTGGTATAATTTGGCAACCAGAGTGGGAATTGGGAAGGCAAAAAGCATTGATAATCGTACAAATAGAAATATGCATATTTTTTGTGACGTCACAAACACGTAACCATCGAATTTTAAGGATAGGGTAAGAACAATGATGATATATCTGGTTTCCTCTCCCTAAGTTCTTTGCTGGCTAATGCGATCACTACAAAATTGCACTTTCTCAGTTTTGTCCTGCTGCGATCTGTAATATAGTAGGCGCTATGCTTCTTGTTGTTGAGGAAAGGATTGATATTATTCTTTGCCTTTTTGAGGAAGCGATGAGGATTTCGACTAACAAGGCAACCTCCGGGACGCGGTCAGTCACGGCCACAAACCGTCAAGGTCTTAAGATCGTTATTAGGGCGAGGAGTAAAATAACTGGCTAGCAGAACCGATATTTTTTGCAAAGATAAACGATGTGTCATTCTTTGTACGAATAGGCTGTACTAGTCATCGTGGAATCATAATCATGGTATGATCATCTCTCCCCCCATTTATCTTTGCTAGTTGTCTTATGCTCCCTCCTCCTCTCTTTTTTAGATCGTCATTCGTTCAGTGCTCCTTATCTGACAATTTTTTCTGCAGATTTGGAAAAGTTGATTGCGCTCGGCACTTTGAAGTGACATAAAGTTCATGTGGAGAGGATCCAAAATAGTTTTGCTCGCATAGATGCTGGTTAGCTGTCATTTTTAACTCTTTCAATCTTTCCTTTCTTTTTTTTTGTTTTTTTTGTTTTAATGTTTTGATCCCTTCAATTCCTCCCTCTTGGCAACGACTTGGGAGCTTAAGCCGAGTAAATCACTGAAGAGATAAAAATAAATCTTCTTTGGGACCTCTTGCTCGTTATGTTTCGGATATCGAAGACACGGATCAAGCTTATATTGGTGTTTTCCCTCGTGGTGAGGATGCCTTTGTTCAGATGGGCAAATATCTCTCGTCAGATATTCTTCCGGAGGGGAGAGCTTTCGAAGATCATCGCATTGTTGGAAGCAATCCCGTGATGGATTTCCAAGGCAAAGGTGATCCAAATGCTTTGACTGCCAATGTTCAGGAGCATGGGAATAATTTGAGTCCTTATCGTGAGATGAATGTTGTTGACCATGTGGTTGTCGAGCGGTCGAGCCATCAACGAAGAAGAGTAAAAGATCACCTGAGACTATCCCATTTGACTTTCAAAGAGAAGGTAATGGTAATGATGATTCAGTGCCAAAAAGGTGAAGGCTAAGAAGAAGAGAAAGAAAATCGGCTAGGACGGTCTGACTTCTGATGTTGAGGTGGTGAATGCGAATACCGCAGATTTGACCGAGCTGCGAGTTTAAATTCTAGTGATCGGGGGGGGGGGGGGGGGGAGCGCTGAATCAATAGGAATGAGGGGGTTGATTTCTCCTTCCATTTCAAATACTTCGGGGCCGGCGCGATTGTTAATGTTATGAATGTGTGTGCACGATTTTTTCGTTCAATCAGAACAAGTCCGACTAAGGACTGTCCTCTAATTTCTAGTATTTTTAGGCATGATATTCACTGGAAAGTGGGTCGCGACCAATTCTGGGTGAGGAAATTAGTTTAGTTTATATATGAAGTTTTTGTTATTTTTCCTTCTTCTTAGGCCTTAGCCTTCTCTCTTTCTATGATAGGCTCTCGCGAAAGAGAATCGTCTTGTGGAAGCCTACGATCTTGAAATTAAGACCCTCACTTTGAGAGACATGAGTTGGAGACGTTACTTCGAGATGCACAAGAAAATATTCGAGAGCTCGGAGACGGCGGAGAAGCTTATGAGCAAGAGTGGAGAAAGGTAGAGGACCTTGAGCTACGAATTTCTGACTTATTGCGGGAGAATGCTCGTTTGAATGTGGAGAGAGAAGATTGTATGATCAGCGTCTCCGCGGCTCGTAACCTTCTATAGAGGCTATGGATACATTGCTTACTTCCAAAACCGCACATAAATCTGAGTGTGGTCGTCTTCGGGCACTTTTCGCCGAAGAGGCTGCTCGAGCGAGGGCTAGAATTTTTGATAAGGCTAATGCTCATTTATCGAATCAGAAATGCCGGGCGAGAGGAAACTTGTTCTCAAAAGAAACTTTTGGAATTGAACCAAGTTGTTTCCATTGTGGCTTCTTACCATCTACTTGTTAGTGAGGGCTTAAAAGTTCCAGCGTCCAGGATCGATCAATTGGTTGCTGATGAAAAGATCCTGGAGAGGAGCTTTATTCGATGGAATATACAGATATGTTCGATAAGGATCTTCACATGACTTCATTTGGTGAACATGGTCGCAATGACAATTCCTTAGCGAGTCAACCGGTGTGCGACGTGCATGGTTCAAATGAGGCGGTTATTTATGCTTCCCAAGCTGTGAAGCTTCATATAGAGGGGCCCATTTTTCAGGAGAACCGAGCTTCTGCGGAATCTTAGTGATATGTCTTAAAGTTTTAATTCCTATTATACTGCAAGTGCACAATCAATGCAATTATACTATTATAGTATATAGGGTTATCGAATCCACAAGGACTCTAGGCAACGATAGAATTAAGAACAGTTGAGTTAAACTGGGTGAATGTAGTGAGAAATTAAAAAGCAAAACAGAAAAGTAAATCAGTAGCAAGATTGGTTTGAAGGCAATTAACTAAAAGCGCTAAGTCTAGGGAGTTCTCAGGAAATCAGACAAGCAGATAAATTATTCAGTTAGGATCAAATTAAGTAGGGTTCTAGAACTCAAACACGGAAATAGAATTAACCAACTTTCGTTGTGAGAATTCTCTAAGCCTAATAGCAGAAATCCAAATTTCTTTGTAATTCCTAACAGATTAAACTAGCTTTAAGATTAAGTTCGATATGTTCACAATTCAATTAAACCAAATTTCTTTGTGAGTAATTCAATTGCTCAACCTAAATAGTTCAGATTCTAAACCACACTTTCGTGTCAATTTAACAACCTAAGATCTAGATTCTAAGTGATCAGGTTAGAAACTAGTGTTTAAGCACAATTTAGATCGAAGAACAATTATTGATATGAATCCTTAACTGAAATAAATAAATCTAGCAAGTCATAAAATCCTTAATGAGAATCCCTAAATCTAACTATGAATCTACTCAGACATAGATAATGAAACCATAATCAATGAAATAATAGATTGCATAAAAGAGAATATAGAAGTAAAGGGGTTCGAAATCTTCTCCAAAAAGCAGGAAGCAGTACAGGATTAGATCAGCCCCAAAAATCTCTAAAAACTCTCAGCTCTAAGTATGAAAGCGTAAGTAAAAACTGATGTAAAAACCTAATTGTATAAGCTAATCACGTCTTGGGGCTTCTTTGTAATTATCAGGAACTTCTGGGCAAAACTGTGAATTCTGCATCCTTCATTAAACCGCCGAGGAAGGCCCATCTCGCTCGTGTGTCGATCGATGCACGATGTGTGTCGATCGATGCATTACTCTGTTTTGGACAGTGAGCTCTATCTCTCGGGTCAAAGCACCAAAATGCTCCAAAAAGCTCCATAAACTCCAAATCCGCTCCAAACGTGCTAATATCTAATAACACCTGTAAAAGACTCTAAAGAAAGACTAAAACACACTTATATCATGGTCTAAAACCGGTAAAAACCATGATATATCAACTCCCCCACACTTAGCCCTCAAGCAAAACAGAGAACTAAAACATGGTGAAGAGGTTTGAAAACTTTCAGAAACTCTTTTTATCCTAGAAGAAACAACACTCAGATTCCCCTTAGTAAGCCACTGAAAGAATCACCTGCAAGATATCAAGACCAACATGTACTTCCCCCACACTTGGCAACTGTCCTAAGTAAACTCCACAATCAATCCAAGCAATTCAAATTTACCCTACTGACTTCTATAAGCTATTAAGTGCGGTCTCACCTAAGGATTATCGATCAAAGGGCACATGGATTCTTACTTTGTCAGTTCTAGACCACCATACTATCTTTTTCTGGTTCCTTTTCTTCTCTTTTCCCTTCCTTAGCAATCTGATTTTTCCCCATTGGGTATCATTTTTTTTTTATCAGTGCTCTTCCCGTTAAGGGGTGTACTTTGGACACATTCCATGAATGCACAGAGGTAATAGTGTTTGCTACTACTCCCGTGACCACTTCGGAGCTACTAGCTCATCCTTAGTTTATTACTCTTTTTTTTTTTTACTTTATGGAAGGGGAGAAGAGAACCATACTCGGACAGGTTTACAAGCTGTGTCAGAACTAACAAAGGAATTCGACTCAAGGTATACCAAGCCCTTAGGTGAGAAAATTAAGTCAGGTTTACAAGGGTGAAGTCAGTAAAGGATCCTCTGAATACCTGAATTGATATGGGTGTCCTCAGTAGGTTGATCCGTGTTGGGTTTTCTAATAGTCATAGATAGATCCTGCAACTTCATCCCAGTGATCACTTAAGTTCCTGCAAGATGTTGTTAACTTCTAAAAAATTCATTGTTTCCTACTTAAACCGTTTTGACTCAATAAAACAAAAAATTTCTAAAAATAGGGCTGACTCTAAGAAAACAGAAAGATAATAGTCAGTACCACCTCCCCCCACACTTGAAACACACTGTCCCCAGTAGTGTCAAGCTAAGGATCGGTAAAAGAAAGAAAAATGTTAAAGGATGTGTTAAGTTCTGTCTGATTTTTACCTCTGTCGCTCATGCATCGATTGTTACGCATAAATGCTACGACCGTTGCAAGGCGATTTGCGTCATGAGTCGATCGTTTCTCAGGACCACAACGATCACTGCAATGCGATTTTCGTGTTGTGACGATCGACACACAGGACCGTGTCGATCGTTGCATTGCGATTCTGTCGAACAGTCAGCAATTAGCAGGTTAGTCCGTGAGAAATTATCAAATTTCAAACCTGCAAGCTGAAAATCAATGCAAACAAGAAAAATCAAAGCAACTGATAGTCTCAAAGTAAAAACATCATCCAAACATAAGAATCCTAAGAAAATCAAAAGAAAAATGCAAAAGAAAAGATGAAAACAGAAATACAGAACCGTAGTCTCAAAATGCCACTACTCTCACTCGTCATCTATGCCATCATAGCGATCAGTATCGCTCGAAAGAACAGGGGTCGGAGAGCGTTGTCTACGTCGACGGGAAGGTCCGGGCTGATGAATCTGTGGCTGACTCCTGCAAGTGCAGCTACGCATGTAGCTCTAGATGCTCCGTAAAATACCATCCTGACGCTCTCTCCACTCTCCCTCAGACATCTCACTCAAAGGCACTGAAGGCTCAGGATAAGGACCAATGTCATGTGCAGCAGGAGCAGCAGGTGCAACAGGTGCAGAAGAAGAAGAAGGGCGTGTAGAAGGCTCTCCCAGCGGATGAGCCATCGTAGGCACACTGCGCTGATCGCGTGTAGGAGGCTGGAAACTCAAAGCAGCCAACGTATCAATCTTGGTCAGATCAGCAGCATGAAGATCTATACCACGCTTCGTAGCGTTCATATCGTAATAGACCCATATATGTCCCTCCTTCAGCCATGTAGCACTCTGCAAG
This sequence comes from Orychophragmus violaceus, assembly GCA_030180135.1. Classification (NCBI taxonomy): domain Eukaryota; kingdom Viridiplantae; phylum Streptophyta; class Magnoliopsida; order Brassicales; family Brassicaceae; genus Orychophragmus; species Orychophragmus violaceus. Next base: position 25,056,929 of record CM058239.1, read on the forward strand.
TGGGTAAAATCCAAGAACTCCTTGCTGTCATCACACTCCGTACCCTCTAAAGGGATCCTGCAATGCCTGGAGATGGGAGTAAGCAAACTCCCTACTGACTCAGTGTCCTTCCCATCGAATGGAATCTTCTGCAATGAGCACAAGTGATGAGCAAACACAGCCCCTATGTTGAGTCCTCTGGTGGGATCTCTCAAATCAGTCTCAGCAAACTGCTCCTTCAACCCAATGAAAAGCATCTCCAGCTCATTCTTACGCATCTTGTTTGCTTCAGCGTTGCACAACAGAGTATATCCCAAGATGCGTAAGACATATGTGAGAACATGATGCCTAACCTGAATCTGCTTCGTCGTCCTCGAGCAATACCGACCATTACCAATACAGTCCCATAAAAACTGAGCTTCCGGCACATCCGACTCAAGAGACATACCGGTGCGTGTAGGCTCAACGTTGAATCCATACATATGGCAGATATCAAGAAGGGGAATTCGATACCTGACTCCTAGGCACATGAAGGTAAAGATACCTCCCGAAGCTCTCCTGCTCTCTGGGTCAGGATAAATAACTCTGCAGGTGGCCAGCAACTGTCTCACCAGATCAGGATACAGCTCATAGTGCTGCATAGGCATCGTCCCCAGACCAATGCCCTTAACCAATGTCAGCACCTGCTCATCAATGCCTAGACCTCTACAAGTCCAATAATCAGCAAACTTGGTCGGCTTGATCTTCATGTTACACCAGCCATTTTAGAGCAATGTATCGAACTCGTCCCAATGCTCAGGTAGCGGCCTCTCTGTGAATGTGTCAGTCTTAAGCAGCTTATCAATCTCCATATCCCATACCTTGTTCGTCGGAATCTGCTCCTTATCCGCCTTAGGCCAAGGCAACTGTATTGCTTCCCGATCTCTCTGATAAGGCTCAGGATGTGGCGAGTCTCGAGGAAACCACTCAACTGGCGGAGGATGATGATCTGCAGCTGCATCTGCTGTTGTAGCTCTGCGTTTGGGAGGTTGTCCGCGAGGAGGCATCTGCAATCAAGAAAATAATGCATATTAGTCACGGCAGAACTCCCTGTGAAGTCGCAATGCAACGACCGTTGCACAAGTGCAGCGATCGTTGCAAGGCGATTTCACAGTCGCCAAATAATCTCTTCAAATCGTGCAAAATTTGTCCCACAATCTCACAAACAGCTTAATTCCATCACCAATCAACCTAAATCAAGTCTCTAATAGTACATAATCATCATTTCAAAGCTAAAAATCTCTAATTTCAAAGCCCTAGAACCGAATCGGACAATGATGAATTTGAAAGCCCTTACCTTGGAATCGCTTTGATTGGGTTAGAGAAATAGATAGAGGGTGTGAAAACAAGTAGAATGAGCTTTGAATCAATGAAAATGATGAAGATTTGAGTGATTTAGGGAGATGAGAATCGGGTTGTACGGACGGCGAAATGGGGAAGAAGAGAAGAGAGAAAAGGTTAAAGGCACTTACCTGGATCGTGTATGCAACGACCGTTGCAGATAAGCAACGATCGTCGCTAGTGAACCGAATTGATTCCGGTTTAGCGTACGTGTACCTTTTGCAATTGAACCAGATGCAACGACCGTTGCACAGGACCGCAACGATCTTCACAATGCGATCTCATCTCTTCGTTATATCTCCCTGCAACGACCGTTGCAGATATCAGCAACGATCGTCACACATCTCCAGACTCGTGTTCTGTAACGAAAAACTTAGCAAAAACAAAATTAAAACGTGAAATCTTAAGAAAAATACCAAAATTAATAAGAAAACACTAAAACCTAACAGTGGGTTGCCTCCTACTCAGTGCTTGTTTAAGGTCATTAGCTTGACCGGACGAACAAGATCAAGCTCCTGGAGGTTTCAACAGAGACTGTGATTGTCTCTGCGAAAGTCTCCTCATCCAAGGTGGAGAATAAGCTGTCTCACTGTGAGCTAGTCCAAGAAAAGAGGGAATAAAATGATCTCCAGGATCTGAAACCAAAGTCTCACTCATCTGCTCTCCATATCCATCCTCAATCCTGAAGGTTTGCCCATCAATCTGCGGCTTGCGCAACATATCCATCTCAAAGTGCAGAGGCTCATCTCCCAGATAGAGATCAACAAGACTGTTCCTTACGTCAATCACTGCTCCAGCTGTGGCTAAAAATGGTCTTCCCAGTATCAAAGCATCATCCTGCTCACTGTCGTAATTAAGCACCAAAAAGTCTGTCGGAACCAAGTAGTTTCCAACTCTTACTGGGACGTCCTCAAGAACTCCTTCCGAAATCCTTCTTGACTGATCAACTAGGACAAGAGAGGTCCTAGTGGGTGAAAAATCCATCATCCCCAGCTTCTCTGCCACAGAGTATGGTATGAGACTTCCAGCAGCTCCTAAGTCACACAGAGAACGCTTGAAACTATCCTCAAAAATAGAACAACTGAGCACAAATATCCCAGGATCAGGTAGCTTCTTCGGGATCTTAGTTAACAGCACATTACTTATCTGTTGAGGGACCACTATCACCCAATCTTTCAGCATCTCATCTATTGGTATCATCTTCTTCAAGTACCTCTGCACACAAGGGTGATAAGGTGGATCATCAGATGGTGGAACTTCTTCCAACTCCTCATCCATCTCTCCTATCTGTTGGACCTCATCAATCTCCTGTTGAGTTATCTCAGACACTCCAGGGAATAATCTAATAAGCTTCAGATCCGTCTCTGCATCAATGCCATGAGACTCAAGTGAATCTATCTGTCCACGGCATGCAACGATCGACGCTATAGGTGCATCGATCGATGCAGATAAGTTTTCATAGATTCCACCCGAGAGATTTTCCTCAATTTCAGAATTTTCAGCTTCTTCCACCAGTTCAGCTGTATTTAACTCGAAATTTTCACCTTGGTATGATCCATCATTGATATAGACTGACCAAGCCTTGATGTGGGTGTCCACGACACTCTTTTCCTTAACAGATCTTGAAATTTGGCTCACTTGTGTGTCCAATTGCTTCACATGTGTACTTAAGGACTCAAACTTTCCATTAAGGTCCTCATACACAGCATCTAGCTTCATGTTGCAGTCCACAACAATCTTAGTCTATCCTTCTAGCAATTGCTCCATCATACTTTCCATCTTGCTCTCATGAGCATTAACAGCAGGAGGTGTTTGGTAAGAGGAAGATCCATAAGTCCTCTGATTACCTTGTTGAAAAGGTTTCTGAAAACCAGCATTCTGTCCAAAGCCAGAAGAGTTTTGATTGCTTGTGAAAGCACTCTTCTGTCCACCATTGAAGAACCTATTACCTTGTTGTCCTCCAAACCTGTTCCCCTGGAAACCAGATCCTCCAATGTAGTTCACATCCTCTTCCTGACCATCTTCTTCAGCTTGGATAACTTCAACATCTTGAGCAAAATGGACAGCTTTCTTCTCAGCCAGCAAATTACAGACAGTGTCCAACTTAATCCTAATATCAGCAATCTCCAGATTGTCCATCCTTCCACCAGATTCCTTCCTTCTCCTATCAGTAGTCTTGCAGCTATTACTGCTTACTAAGTTATCTATCAATTGCTTAGCTTGCTCAGGAGTCCTAGTGTTGAAATTTCCATTGCTGGAATTATCCAACGCGGTCTGGTATGGGAGATCTATACCTCTAAAGAAAATACCCAGCAATGTTACCTCAGTGAATCCATGATGCGGGCAGTCATGTTGGTACTTCTTAAACCTCATCCAGGCAGTCTTAAGAGGCTCTATAGGACCTTGGGAGAAAGTGAGAATGTCCTGTCTCAACTGATCAGAGCGAGCATCATCATAGAAGTGTCTCAGAAACTCACTCTTAACAGCGTCCCATGTAGTAAACTTCCCAGGTGGAAGTTGTTTCAGCCAGGCAACAGCATCTCCAGCGAGAGAGTAGGGGAAGAGTTTGAGAAACAGATAGTTGATAGGTCAAGAATTATCCCTATTCTAACTGCAAGTGCACAGTGATATGAATGTAGTACTTTAGGGTATCGAATCCACAAGGACTCTAGGCAACGATAGATTAAGAACAATCAAGTTAAAACTAGGAGAAAGCAATGTAATGAGAAACTAAAAGCAATGCAAGAAAGTAAATCAGTAGCAAGATTGGTTTGTAGGCAATTAACTAAAAGCGCTAAGTCTAGGGAGTTCTCAGGAAATCAGACAAGCAAGTAAATTATTCAGTCATGATCAAATTAAGTTCGGTTCTAGAACTCAAACACGGATATAAAATTAACCAACTTTCGTTGTGAGAATTCTCTAAGTCTAATAGCAGAAATCCAAATTTCTTTGTAATTCCTAACATATTAAACTAGCCTTAAGTGCAGGTTCGATATGTTCACAATTTAATTAAACCAAATTTCTTTGCGAGTAATTCAATTGCTCAACCTAAATAGTTCAGATTCTAAATCACACTTTCGTGTCAGTTTATAAACCTAGAGTCTAGATTCTAAGTGATCAAGTTAGAAACTAGTATTAAGCACAATTCAGGTTGAAGAACAAATATGATATGAATCCTTAACTGAATAAACAAATCTAGCAAGTCATGAAATCCCTAACGAGAATCCCTAAACCTAACTATGAATCTACTCAGACATGATTAATGAAAACATAATCAATGAATAAATAAATTGCATTAAAGAGAGTAAGGAAATAAAGGGGTTCAAAATCTTCTCCAAAAGCAGGAAGTAGTACAGGATTAGATCAGCCCCAAAAAGCTCTAAAAACTCTCAGCTCTAAGTATGAAAGCGTCTGTAAAATCTGATGTAAAAACCTAATTATATAAGCTAATCACGTCTTGGGGCTTCTTTGTAATTATCAGGAACTTCTGGGCAAAACTGTGAATTCTGCATTCTTCATTAAACCGCCGAGGAAGGCCCATCTCGCTCGTGTGTCGATCGATGCACGATGTGTGTCGATCGATGCATTACTCTGTTTTGGATAGTGAACTCTATCTCTCGGGTCAAAGCACCAAAATGCTCCAAAAAGCTCCATAAACTCCAATTCCGCTCCAAACGTGCATATATCTAATAACACCTGTAAAAGACTCTAAAGAAACACTAAAAGACTCTAAAACACACTTATATCATGGCCTAAAACCGGTAAAAACCATGATATATCAATTCTCCCACACTTAGCCTTTGCTTGCCCTCAAGCAAAACAGAGAACTAAAACATGGTGTAGAGGTTTGAAAACTTTCAGAAACTCTTTTTATCCTAGAAGAAAAAACACTCAGATTCCCCTTAGTAAGCCACTGAAAGAATCACCTGCAAGACATCAAGAGCAACATGTACTTCCCCCACACTTAGCAACTGTCCTAAGTAAACTCCACTATCAATACAAGCAATTCAAATTCACCCTACTGACTTCTATAAGCTATTAAGTACGGTCTCACCTAAGGATTATCGATCAAAGGGCACATGGATTCTTACTTTGTCAGCTCTAGACCACCATACTATCTTTTTCTGGTTCCTTTTCTTCTCTTTTCTCTTCCTTAGCATTCTGATTTTTCTCCATTGGGTATCATTTTTTTTTATCAGTGCTCTTCCCGTTAAGGGGTGTACTTTGGACACATTCCATGAATGCACATGAGGTAATAGTGTTTTCTACTACTCGCGTGACCACTTCGGAGCTACTAGCTCATCCTCAGTTTATTACTCTTTTTTTTTTTTTTTACTTTATGGAAGGGGAGAAGGGAACCATACTCGGACAGGTTTACAAGCTGTGTCAGAACTAACAAAGGAATCCGACTCAAGGTATACCAAGCCCTTAGGTGAGAAAATTAAGTCAGGTTTACAAGGGTGAAGTCAGTAAAGGATCCTCTGAATACCTGAATTGATATGGGTGTCCTCAGTAGGTTGATCCGTGTTGGGTTTTCTAATAGTCATAGATAGATCCTGCAACTTCATCCCAGTGATCACTTAAGTTCCTGCAAGATGTTGTTAACTTCTAAAAAAATCATTGTTTCCTACTTAAACCGTTTTGACTCAATAAAACAAAAAATTTCTAAAAATAGGGCTGACTCTAAGAAAACAGAAAGATAATAGTCAGTACCATCTCCCCCCACACTTGAAACACACTGTCCCCAGTAGTGTCAAGCTAAGGATCGGTAAAAGAAAGAAAAATGTTAAAGGATGTGTTAAGTTCTGTCTGATTTTTACCTCTGTCGCTCATGCATCGATTGTTACGCATAAATGCTACGACCGTTGCAAGGCGATTTGCGTCATGAGTCGATCGTTTCTCAGGACCGCAACGATCACTGCAATGCGATTTTCGTGTTGTGACGATCGACACACAGGACCGTGTCGATCGTTGCATTGCGATTCGTCGGAACCTGCAGACAAAACTTACCAAAACCAAAAACAAACGTAAAATCCTAACAAAAACACCAAAATGAATAGCAAAAACAAAACAGTGGGTTGCCTCCCACTCAACGCTCTTTTAGCGTCAATAGCTTGACGTTTTAGCTCAATCAGACAGAGGGTGCATCATCCAGAGGCAAAATCTGACCTCCTGGAATCTCGGCCTTAGCCCAATAATGCTTTACTCTCTGTCCATTTACAGTAAATTCCTTACCTTCCTGGCTGATTAGAACGACAGCTCCATAAAGACGTACCTCCTTGATTGTGAAAGGACCAGACCACCTTGACCTCAGCTTACCTGGAAACAATTGCAAACGAGAGTTATACAAAAGTACCTGATCATTAGGCTCAAATTGTCTAGAGACAATCTTCTTGTCATGATAAGCCTTAGTCCTCTCCTTGTACAACTTTGAGTTTTCATAAGCAAAATGTCTAATCTCATCCAACTCATTAAGCTGCACCAATCTCCTCTCTGCAGCAGACTTAAGATCGAAGTTCATCTGCTTTACAGCCCATTCTGCTTTATGCTCAAGCTCTACTGGCAGATGACATGCTTTTCCATACAGCAGATGAAATGGAGTAGTCCCAAGTGGTGTCTTGAATGCAGTCCGGTAAGCCCATAGTACATCATCCAGCTTTGCTGCCCAATCCTTCCTTGTCTTCCCAAGTGTCTTCTCTAAGATCTCCTTGATCTGTCTGTTAGACACCTCAAATTGTCCACTAGTCTGAGGGTGATAAGGAGTAGCAACTCGGTGATGAACTCCATGCTTCTGTAGCAACTTCTCGAAGACCTTATTAATGAAATGAGATCCTCCATCACTAATTACTATCCGAGGTACTCCAAATCTAGGGAATATGATGGTCTTAAAAAGCTTAATAACCACCGAAGAATCATTGGTTGGACTAGCTATTACTTCTACCCACTTAGATACATAGTCCACAACAACCAAGATAAACTTATTCCCATAGGATGAGGGAAAAGGATCCATGAAATCTATGCCCCAGCAATCGAAAACCTCAACCTCAAGAATGAAATTCTGAGGCATCTCATGCTTCTTACTAATTTTCCCTCTCCTCTGACAGGCATCACACTGAGAAACGAAGGAATGAGCATCCACAAACATTGTAGGCCACCAGAAACCTGCTTGCGGAACCTTAGACACAGTCTTGAAAGTAGCAAAATGTCCAGCATAATCTGATCCATGACAGTGGAATAAGATATCTGGAACCTCTGATTCAGCAACGCATCTCCTGTAAAGACCATCCGAACAATGCTTGTAGAGATAAGGCTCATCCCAGTAGTATCACCTGAGCTCCCAGAATAACTTCTTCTTTGCATACCCCTTCAAATCATCCGGTTCAGTCTCTGCAGCCAGGTAATTAGCTATATCTGCGTACCAGGGTCGATCGGTGGTCGTGACAACATCTACTTCGAAGACATAGTCTCCAATTTAAACCGTGAAAGGTTATGGGTTCGTATCCGCACTGCAACGATCGTCGCAGTCTCGACACATGCATCGATCGTCACAAATGTGGCATCGATCGACGCAGTGCGATTAATCCGACAGTTTTGCAAGTTTCTGTCCAAATCCATCTGAAACATTGTCCCAGTCATATTGACGTTCTCCTCAGGCAAGAAATAATTAATGGGCACGTCTTCCTCAACCAGCATCCTTGAAAGATGGTCAGCAACTCCATTCTCAACCCCCTTCTTGTCCCTCACTTCAATGTCAAACTCCTGAAGCAACAAAATCCATCTCAACAATCTTGGCTTAACATCTTTCTTCTGCATTAGATACTTCAGGGCTGAATGATCAGTGTGTACAATCACTTTGGAGCCAACAAGATAGGGGCGGAACTTTTCAAATGCAAAGACAACAGCCAACAACTCCTTCTCTGTAGTGGCATAGTTTCTTTGCGCATCATCTAGTGTCCTGCTGGCATAATAGATAGCATGAAGCTTTCTGTCATTCTTCTGCCCCAGAACAGCTCCTACAACGTAGTCACTCGCATCACACATAACCTCAAAAGGTAGATCCCAATTTGGTGGCTGAACTATATGAGCACTCACTAATGCCTGCTTGATCTGTTCAAATGCAGTCTGACAATCTGCATTGAACTCAAACTTGGTATCCTTACACAGCAAAGCAGTTAGTGGTCTAGCAATCTTACTGAAGTCCTTGATGAACTGTCTATAGAAACCAGCATGTCCAAGAAATCTCCTCACAGACTTCACAGAATCAGGCGCCTGAAGGCTGGTCATTACCTCAATCTTAGCGCGGTCTACTTCAATCCCTGCCTCAGACACTTTATGTCCAAGTACAATGCCATCTCTGACCATGAAATGACACTTCTCCCAATTAAGAACTAAGTAATTCTCCTCGCATCTAGCCAGTACCTTGCACAGATTATCCAAGCACTCATTATAAGATGACCCATAGACTGAGAAGTCATCCATAAACACCTCCATAAAGTCCTCAATCATATCAGTGAATATGGACATCATGCATCTCTGGAAAGTGGCAGGTGCATTGCAGAGTCCAAAAGGCATCCTACGGTAAGCAAATGTGCCATATGGACATGTAAAGGTGGTCTTTCCCTGATCCTCTGGATGGATGGGAATCTGGAAGAAACCTGAATATCCATCGAGGAAGCAATAGTAAGGGTGATTTGCTAACCTCTCCAGCATCTGACCAATGAAGGGTAAAGGGAAATGATCCTTCCTTGTCGCAGCATTGAGTTTCCTGTAATCTATGCACATATGGTGTCCAGTCACAGTCCTTGTAGAAATCAGCTCGTTCTTCTCATTCTTCACTACTGTAACTCCGTCTTTCTTAGGCACTACATGGACTGGACTCACCCAATCACTGTCTGAAATTGGATAGATAATCCCAGCATCTAGGAGTTTCATAATCTCCTTCTTAACCACATCCTTAAGGTTAGGATTCAGCCTTCTCTGATGCTCAACTGATGTCTTAGACTCGTCCTCAATATGTATCCGATGCATGCACAGCTCCGGAGAGATACCTGAAATTTCATCAAGAGAATAGCCAAGAGCTTTGCGATGCTTGCGCAGCTTGCTTAGCAGTAAAGTGAGCTCTGCGTTGTTCAAACTAGCATTAACAATCACTGGATAAGTTGAATTAGGTCCAAGAAATGCGTATCTTAGCCCGAATGGAAGTTGTTTCAGCTCAATTTTCGGAGTCTTTTCCTCTGCCCAGTCTCTATCGACATGCAACGATCGATGCCCTGAAGGTGTCGATTGATGCAATGTCGCGTCAGACACATCCAATTGCATCACTTGCTCAACAAAGTCCATTAGCCTCGCATAGCATATTGCGGGCTCGTCTTGCAGGTGTTCCAGCTCCATTATAGAGCTCAGCAAAGCTCTCTCCAGTGGATCCTCAGCATGTGACCTATGAAAGTATTCTACAGCCAAATCACTGAGTGTGTCCACATAGAAGGTCTGTCCGTCGATGGTTGGTCTCTTCACCAGTTTGTCCATATCAAAGCTCATCTTCAGATCACCCACATTCAGAATTATTTTACCTCTCTGGCAGTCAATCTTCACACCCGCAGTCGCTAAGAAAGGTCTACCTAAAATCAGTGGATCCTTTGGTTCCTCTCCATACTGCAGAACCACAAAATCAGTAGGAATCACACATTGGCCAATCATTATAGGCACATCCTCCAATATTCCTTCAGGAATTCTGATTGTTCTGTCTGCTAAAACCAGTGAGATCCTAGTGGGCAGGAAATCAGTCATCCCAAGTCTCTTAGCAACAGAGAAGGGCATAAGGTTCACACTAGAACCAAGATCACATAGAGATCTTTCAAATCTTTCCCTGTAGATAGCACAATCCAACAAAAAGCTCCCTGGATCTTTCAACTTCTCAGGAATTCTGCCCTGAATCACTGCACTACATACCTCTGTGATCATCATTGCACTCTCCTCATTAGACCATTTACCAGCAAGTAAATCCTTAAGACATATCTTCATCACAGGAGTAGTCTCCATAGAGTCAATCAAAGGCACTTCGATCTTCACCTTTTTAATGATCTCCTTCCATTTGGCATACTGCTTATCGTTCTTAGCCTTCCTGGGGTTCTTAGGAAAAGGTACCTTAGGCTTGTAGACCCTTTCATTCGACTTCTTCGGGTTTTCTGCATCTGGACTCTCTGCAGTCACCCTGCGTCGATCGTTGCTAGTGTCGCATTGATCGTTGTTGGCCGACTGTGTCACGACCTCTGCGTCGAGCTTCGGTTCATCATCTTTGTTTTCGCTTTGCATCGACCGTTGCTGAGGTGCGTCGATCGATGCATTGCGAATTCCACGGATCTCATCTTCCATTTCTTCAATTTCCACGAATTCTTCAACACTCAACTGCTTTTTCTGGGCAGGAAATAGCTCCTTACCACTTCTCAATGTCACTGCATTGCACTGATACTTAGGATTAGCATCAGTCCGTCCCGGAAGAGATCCATCTGGCCTCTGAACATATCCAGCAGTCCTCGCAACCTTAGCATCAAGCTCCTTCATATGTGTGCTCAAGGATTCAAAATTCCCATTCAGATCCTCAGACACAGCTCCTAACTTCTTGTCAAAGTCTACATCATTCTTGGTCTGACCTTTCAGCAACTGCTCCATCATACTCTCCATCTTGCTCTCATGAGCATTAGCAGCATGAGGTGTTTGGTAAGAGGAAGATCCATAAGTCCTCTGATTACCTTGCTGAAAAGGCTTCTGATAACCAGCATTCTGTCCAAAGCCAGAAGAGTTTTGATTGTTAGTGAAAGCACTCTTCTGTCCACCATTGAAGAACCTATTACCCTGCTGATTACCAAACTTGTTTCCTTGCAAACCAGATCCTCCAATATAGTTCACATCCTCTTCCTGACCATCTTCTTCAGCTTGGATCACTTCAACATCTTGAGCAAAATGGACAGCTTTCTTCCCAGCCAGCAAATTACAGACAGTGTCCAACTTAGTCCTAATATCAACAATCTCCAAATTATCTATCTTTCCACCAGACTCCTTCCTTCTCCTACCAGCAGTCTTGCAGCTATTACTGCTTACTAAGTTATATATCAATTGCTTAGCTTGCTCAGGAGTCCTAGTGTTGAAATTTCCATTGATGGAATTATCCAACACGGTATTGTATGGGAGATCTATACCTCTAAAGAAAATACCCAGCAATGTTACCTCAGTGAATCCATGATGCGGGCAGTCAGTTGGTAATTCTTAAACCTCATCCAGGCAGTATTAAGAGGCTCTATAGGACCTTGGGAGAAAGTGAGAATGTCCTGTCTCGACTGATCAGAGCGAGCATCATCATAGAAGTATCTCAGAAACTCACTCTTAACAGCGTCCCATGTAGTAAACTTCCCAAGTAGAAGTTATTTCAGCCAGGCAGCAGCATCTCCAGCGAGAGAGTAGGGGAAGAGTTTGAGAAACAGATAGTCATAGTTCACTCCATCATACTTCATCCCAGTGACTATGTCCTCAAACTCATCAATATGATCCATTGGCTGCTCATTAGGGAAACCATGGAAGGCGTTCTGCCTCAGAATAAAGTAGTAGATGGTCTTGATCTCGAAGTCATTCCTCTCAAAACCAGGAGGCACAAGAGCTGGCCGGTTAGCATGAAACTCATCCGGACGGTTATAGTCAGCTAAGGTACTCTCATTAGCAGCAGGAGGATTAACCATCTGCCTCTCACCTTGTCCTTGTCCTTGTCCTTGCTCTTGTTCAGGCTCAGGGATCACATTCCCTTCAGCATCAATCCTATGCCCAACAGCATTGTACGGATTGTTTTGTCGATCCCTCAGGGTACCTTGAGCATCGGGTATCAGAATCAGACGTTCTTGAACCATTCTTGCTCTTTGAACTTTTCTGTTGGTTCTCTCTAGTCTAGCAAGCTCTTCAAGTCTGAGATTAACGAGATTCGAGTTCGGATTACTTCTGGTATCACGCGTCTGCATAAACCGTCTGTAATCACAGTGCAACGATCGATGCTAAGGTGCAATGATCGACTCAACTCAGTCGCTTAGTAATGATCGACACAAAAGAGGCAACGATCGACGCTAGGCGAATGTCAAACCTGCGACAGAGAAAAACAGAGAAAATTAGTGACCAAAAACAAAAATAAAAATTCTAGTCTAAACCCTAAGTTCAAATCTATCGAAGACTCCAAAGAGTCCCCGGCAACGGCGCCAAAAACTTGATAGGTCAAGAATTATCCCTATTCTAACTGCAAGTGCACAGTGATGTGAATGTAGTACTTTAGGGTATCGAATCCACAAGGACTCTAGGCAACGATAGATTAAGAACAGTCAAGTTAAAACTAGGAGAAAGCAATGTAATGAGAAACTAAAAGCAATACAAGAAAGTAAATCAGTAGCAAGATTGGTTTGTAGGCAATTAACTAAAAGCGCTAAGTCTAGGGAGTTCTCAGGAAATCAGACAAGCAGATAAATTATTCAGTCAGGATCAAATTAAGTTCGGTTCTAGAACTCAAACACGGATATAGAATTAACCAACTTTCGTTGTGAGAATTCTCTAAGTCTAATAGCAGAAATCCAAATTTCTTTGTAATTCCTAACAGATTAAACTAGCCTTAAGTGCAGGTTCGATATGTTCACAATTTAATTAAACCAAATTTCTTTGCGAGTAATTCAATTGCTCAACCTAAATAGTTCAGATTCTAAATCACACTTTCATGTCAATTTATAAACCTAGAGTCTAGATTCTAAGTGATCAAGTTAGAAACTAGTATTAAGCACAATTCAGGTTGAAGAACAAATATGATATGAATCCTTAACTGAAATAAATAAATCTAGCAAGTCATAAAATTCTTAATGATAATCCCTAAACCTAACTATGAATCTACTCAGACATGATTAATGAAAACATAATCAATGAATAAATAAATTACATTAAAGAGAGTAAAGAAATAAAGGGGTTCAAAATCTTCTCCAAAAGCTGGAAGCAGTACATGATTAGATCAGCCCCAAAAAGCTCTACACACTCTCAGCTCTAAGTATGAAAGCGTCTGTAAAAACTGATGTAAAAACCTAATTATATAAGCTAATCACGTCTTAGGACTTCTTTGTAATTATCAGGAACTTCTGGGCAAAACTGTGAATTCTGCATTCTTCATTAAACCGCAGAGGAAGGCCCATCTCGCTCGTGTGTCGATCGATGCACGATGTCTGTCGATCGATGCATTACTCTGTTTTGGACAGTGAACTCTATCTCTCGGGTCAAAGTACCAAAATGCTCCAAAAAGCTCCATAAACTCCAATTCCGCTCTAAACGTGCATATATCTAATAACACTTGTAAAAGACTCTAAAGAAACACTAAAAGACTCTAAAACACGCTTATATCATGGCCTAAAACCGGTAAAAACCATGATATATCAATAGTCATAGTTCACTCCATCATACTTCATCCCAGTGACTATGTCCTCAAACTCATCAATATGATCCATTTGCTGCTCATTAGGGAAACCATGGAAGGCATTCTGCCTCAGAATAGAGTAGTAGATGGTCTTGATATCGAAGTCATTCCTCTCAAAAACAGGAGGTACAAGTGCTGACCGGTTAGCATGAAACTCATCCGGACGGTTATAGTCAGCAAGAGTCCTCTCATTAGCAGCAGGAGGATTAACCATCTGCCTCTCACCTTGTCCTTGTCCTTGTCCTTGCTCTTGTTCAGGCTCAGGGATCACATTCCCTTCAGCATCAATCCTATGCCCAGAAGCATTTTACGGATTGTTTTGTAGGTCCCTTAGGGTACCTTGAGCATCATGTCTCAAAATCAAGCGTTCTTGTACCATCTTTGCTCGTTGAACTTTCCTGTTAGTCCTCTCTAGTCTAGCAAGCTCCTCAAGTCTGAGATTAACGAGATTCGAGTTCGGATTACTTCTGGTATCACGCGTCTGCATAAACCGTCTGTAATCGCAGTGCAACGATCGATGCTAAGGTGCAAGGATCGACTCAACTCCAGTCGCTTAGTAACGATCGACACAAAAGGATGAAACGATCAATGCTAGGCGAATGTCAAACCTGCGACAGAGAAAAACAGAGAAAATTAGTAACCAAAAACAAAAATAAAAATCCTAGTCTAAACCCTAAGTTCAAATCTATCGAAGACTCCAAAGAGTCCCCGGCAACGGCGCCAAAAACTTGATAGGTCTTAAAGTTTTAATTCCTATTCTACTGCAAGTGAACAGTCAATGCAATTATAGTATATAAGGTTATCGAATCCACAAGGACTCTAGGCAACGATAGAATTAAGAACAGTTGAGTTAAACTAGGTGAATGTAGTGAGAAACTAAAAAGCAAAACAGAAAAGTAAATCAGTAGCAAGATTGGTTTGAAGGCAATTAACTAAAAGCGCTAAGTCTAGGGAGTTCTCAGGAAATCAGACAAGCAGATAAATTATTCAGTTAGGATCAAATTAAGTAGGGTTCTAGAACTCAAACACGGAAATAGAATTAACCAACTTTCGTTGTGAGAATTCTCTAAGCCTAATAGCAGAAATCCAAATTTCTTTGTAATTCCTAACAGATTAAACTAGCTTTAAGATTAAGTTCGATATGTTCACAATTCAATTAAACCAAATTTCTTTGTGAGTAATTCAATTGCTCAACCTAAATAGTTCAGATTCTAAACCACACTTTCGTGTCAATTTAACAACCTAAGATCTAGATTCTAAGTGATCAGGTTAGAAACTAGTGTTTAAGCACAATTTAGATCGAAGAACAATTATTGATATGAATCCTTAACTGAAATAAATAAATCTAGCAAGTCATAAAATCCTTAATGAGAATCCCTAAACCTAACTATGAATCTACTCAGACATAGATAATGAAAACATAATCAATGAAATAATAGATTGCATAAAAGAGAATATAGAACTAAAGGGGTTCGAAATCTTCTCCAAAAAGCAGGAAGCAGTACAGGATTAGATCATCCCCAAAAAGCTCTAAAAACTCTCAGCTCTAAGTATGAAAGCGTAAGTAAAAACTGATGTAAAAATCTAATTATATAAGCTAATCACGTCTTGGGGCTTCTTTGTAATTATCAGGAACTTCTGGGCAAAACTGTGAATTCTGCATCCTTCATTAAAACGCCGAGGAAGGCCCATCTCGCTTGTGTGTCGATCGATGCACGATGTGTGTCGATCGATGCATTACTCTGTTTTGGACAGTGAACTCTATCTCTCGGGTCAAAGCACCAAAATGCTCCGAAAAAGCTCCATAAACTCCAAATCCGCTCCAAACGTGCTAATATCTAATAACACCTGTAAAAGACTCTAAAGAAACACTAAAAGACTCTAAAACACACTTATATCATGGTCTAAAACCGGTAAAAACCTTGATATATCACTTAGCTCGTCTCTTTTTTTGTTAGGTTTCTCTTGTTAGGAGACATGAAGTTTTTTATTTCTATGTTACGTTTTTCTGCTTGGTTTAATTATACTTTGTGTCTGTGGGCGGACCATAATGCGGCTTATCCCGTAATTGTTTCTTAGGTGCGAAAATGTACTCGGCTTAACCTGTAAACTGATTTTTCTTAGGCGCAGATATGTGCTCGGCTTATCCTGTAACTAACTCTTCGGGGCGAGTATGTGCTCGACTTGTCTTGTAACTAACTTTTAGGGGTGAGAACATGCTCGGATTTTCACTTCAATAGGGGTAGAAAGACGACCCAAATCAGCATGTCCCCAATGAAAAACTGAGCCGTAGTGATCTCGTAAATCCAACCTCCATAGCTTTGTCCACAAACATGGTCGAACGAGGCATCATAATTATATTTAAAAATGGAGGTAGAGGTTTTATCCAACAATTTATGACTGTGGGAGTACATGTTGAAGGGTACGTTACATTCGTTGTTTAAGTAGACAACCAAAATTTCATTTCGTTTACACTGGTCCCACTTCCCGCGCCTCATTAATTCGTTTGTTGGAAAAGATGAGATCATTCTGATATCCAAATGTGCCAAATAATCTAGTAGGGGAAGATTTTGTGTTATGTTTGAGCTCTGGATTGTCATAGCTATCAAGCAGTAATGAAATATTCAAATCAAGATCACCTTATGGAGAACTAATCCAATATAGATCCGATAAATTGGCTTTGTTCCAAAAGGATTGTGAAAGGGAATGTGAAAAATAAATGATTGAGAGACTCGTCTTGAAGTGAGAATCTACGGCATGTAGTAGGGTGTTGGAGTCCCCTTGATCGAAGTCGAGTTGGGAGGCTACATCACGTGATACGAGACACCAAAGGAAATGTTTCATATTTGGTGGGATGGAAAGCTTCTAGAGATTGATTTTTGTATCGATGTCACCGTGAGGTGGTTGCATGATCTTAATTCCAAGCGAGTTGATATCAAGAGCGTACTGGATATACACCATTTGGAGTATAATCCTTGATGGGTGTATCTAGTTCTGATGACTGAGATAAGTGGAGTGATTTGACAAAATGATGTTCATCCAGGTTAATTAGATTGGAGATAGCTTTTATATTCCAAGTACAAGAGGATCCCTGAAGCATGATCAGATCCAAGACTTTAGTATTGTCGTCTAATTCATTTCCCATTGTAGGTTTAAGAGGAGATGTTGGTAGCCAATTGTCTTCGAAGACCCTGACCGAAGAACCATCACCAACATTGAATCGAATCCCTTTCTTGAGTAGTTGTATACCAACAAGTATGGGAGCCTATCTATAATATTTAAGCCTCTAAGATTTTTCATTTAGTACCGAGTTATCTTTAAAGTACTTAGCTTTAAACAATCGAGCAAACAAGGTATTCATGTGAGTGAATAATCTTCATGCTTTCTCGGCAAGTAAAACATCATTGAACTTAGGAAGATCTCTAAATCCAATACCCCCTCTTGATTTTGGGAGTTTGAACGTATCCCATGTCACCCAAGATATTCCTCTATTTCCACCTTTCTTTTCTCACTAGATTGACGCAATAGGGAAGTGATTACATATATGACTTATGCAGGGATTTTGAAGCATGACATTGAATAAACTGACATTGATAAGACCACTGAATTTGGTATCACTTCTTTTCCAGCAGGTGATAAATATTTTTCTGACAAGGATGATGTAACTCCCTTGACAATTTTTGATCGAATAGAACATTTCTGATTTTTTTCCTCCCAAAATGCTATGGAAGACCAAAGTACTTCCCTCCTCCTCCTTGATTAGGGATGTCCATGATGATCTTTAGGCGGGTTTGTAGATCACCAGGGATTAAAGACCCAAAGTTAATGGTTGACTTGCTTGTGTTGATTTTTTGGCCCGAACAACGCTCATAAAGATCAAATGTATCCTTCAAAGCTCGACAATTTCAGTTGTTATCCCGTACAAAGAATATGTAATCACCAGCAAAGAGTAAATGGCTTACACCTGGAAATCCATTGCTATTTTTTTTTACTTGAATCCTTCCCGATAGTGTTTCTTTATTCATAAGATGGCTCAAAACATCAACACATATGATAAAGAGGTATGGGGATAAAGGATCACCTTGTCTTAAGCCTCTATCTGGAACTATATGGACATGAGGATATCCAATAATCAGAACTGAGAAAGTAATCGACTTACAAATTTCCATTATCCAATAAATCCATGTAGGTGAGAAACCAAAAGCTTTCATAGTTTCTTCCAAAATTTTCCATTCTACACGATCATAGGCTTTAGAAATATCCGTCTTTACTGTCTTGTAAGTTTGAGATACTCTTCGTCGAGATTTAAAATAATGAATCAAATAGTTTGCCACTAGGACATTATCTGAAGCCATATGTCGGGTATAAAAGTTGCATGGTTCTCTGACACGATGTTATCCAGAAGGCCTTTTAGACGGCATACGATAACTTAGGAGATGATTTTATATATCACATTACATAATCCAAAAGGCCAAAAATCAGCGGGAGTAACATGATTGTTGATCTTTGGTATCATACAAATATTAGTGTGATTCACTATATATGTCATAAGGCTCGTGGAAAAAAAAACCGTTTCAAAAAAATTGTGTCACTACATATGTTGATATTCTGGTCAGACATCTTGGCCAACGGTAGGCCAACATTGTTGGTAAAATCTTGTCGTGAAACCGTCCGGAACAGGTCCTTTGTCAGCCCCAATAGTAGTAATGGCCTGTAGAATATCGTAGTTAGTACGCGAGTTAACACGGAGTTCATCTTTGTTGTGACAATCGCACCATGGAAGATATTTGTATCCAATCTGTTTCTAGAGATGGAGTACGTGGAAGTGAAATACGATTCTGCTGGTCGAACAAAATTTCTGCTTCATCCTGGATAGATAGAATCAGGTTCCGAGAGTCCATTTCTTGTTACATGCATGGAAATACTTTGTATTTTGTCACCTTTCATGATTCGAGATTTGCGGCTTTTCTGGTACTAGTATTCTTCCTCGTCTCGATATGCTTTGAGAAGTTTGGTTCTCTAAATTGGTAGTTGCAATCACAAGGAAATGGTGGTCATGGCTTTGTATATGTCCTCCTATAGTTCTGATATTAGACGCAAGGCATTTAGATTAGATATAATGCGGTATGTAGATAATGAAGATCAACACATACATATTTTATCAGTCATATCAGCCGACTCGGGTGAGTGTGGAGAGAACCATCCTCTCGTAACATACGCATGAAGGTTAAGGTTTTCCAGAAGATGTTTATCGAACCGAAATTATTTTCTTCTCCCAAAGGAAGAGTAGGCGATTTTGGTAATTAATGACTGATGATCTGATCCTCCATAGGAAGGTAGTCTGCTTCGGATGCAGGGAATCAAACTAGCCATTATGTGTTGACCAAGATACGGGTGAAACACTCTTCCACAGTATGAGTATGGCGAACGCCAACCCATGAGAACTTGTTGTCAGAAGAATGTAAGTCAGAAAGGTCGTTGCTGAGATACATATCACTCATGTCCCTAGAGCTCCAATTTTCATGTTGTGGACCACCTATCTTTTCTTCATTCGAAACAATTTCATTGAAATCCCCAAGAAGAAACCATGCCTCATATATGTCCTTACCAAGGCGTCTGATTCAATCACATAAGTGTTTTCTGTTTTGTTGGACTGGATGACCATACACGCAAGACAAATTAAATTGCATTCCTTTAAATTTGACAAGAACGACGATAAGGCGCACAATTGCGGAAATTAAAGAAACTGAAACTCAATTCTTCCAAAGCAAAACTAAACCTCCACCACGATCCGATGGAGGCAAACACATTGAATTCGGAAATCCTAATGAAATAGAAACACTATGTACAACAGAAGTAAGATTCATCGTCTCGATAAGGAAAATGATATCTGGTGAATGTTGATGACAAATCTCCTCCTTGCACGTTTTTTCCAGAAACCCGAAGAGTCCCTGACAGTTCCAGAAGCATATCTTCATGGAAACTGTGAGAGTCGGAACTCGCACTGTTGATATTTGTAGAGCTAAATTTTTAAGGAACATAAATTTCAATGTAAACAACACGACAAGAGAGACTCGGAGGATATTTTATTGATAGATTGAATCGGAAACAAAGTACAAAGAATAAAAGTTTAAGACGTTACAGTTGAACCTTGTGAAAGGCTGCCTATGTACCCTTAAGAAAGGGATAAAGCCATTGATAGTTCAAAGTCTATATGTTAGGGTTTTTCGTGATGTTTAAATCGTAGCAGTCCGTCTTTTTATATAGTTGCGGCGAGTCGGCTTCGAGGATCTTCGTCCGCAAGATTTCCGAAAATTTTCTTGTTATCGTATATTCCAATTCTGTTGGGATTTACCTTTTCAGCTCGGATTTTCCTATTCTGCTCGGAGATATCTTCTTCTCTCCTTCTTCGAATTTATTTTCTGGTTTTTGTGATTATCTTTCCGCGGCTTAACCTATTTTCCTAATGGGCCGAAAACGTACGATCCGAGTTTGTTTGAGCGTAGACTTCTTGATTCAACCCAAAGTCTCGAAAATACGAGTCTTGTGGAATAGGCCCAAGGTCGTATCGCGTATATCTTTATCCGATAACTCTTGTTAAACGGCTATGAACATATAAGTCGTTATTCCTAAGATGGGTTGCGGTTAGTTGCGCATCTGGAGAGGAAGACATCGGCAAATTTCCGAGCATTAGATCTAAGCAGAATATCCATTCGGAAATTTTGAGGAGTATCTTCAGCTTGGAAGTTTCCAATGAAAGCATTCAACTCAGAAATTCTGAAGGAATATGTTGTGCTTGAAAAATAAGAAGAAATATGTTCGGATCCGAGCTGGTTCAGCTTGGAAAATCCGAGCTGGTTTAGCTTGGAAAGGCCGAGCTGGTTCAGCTAGAAAAATCCGAGCTGGCTTAACTCAGATCCGAGCTGGTTTACCTCGTATCCGAGCTGTTTCAGCTATGAATTTCCTAGCTGGATAGCTCGGATCCGAGTTGGTTCAGCTCAGAATTAGCTCGTTCGGATGTTTTTTCCTATCCGTAGTTTATGTCGAGAGATGTGTTTGTCCGATTGATCCGTATGGATGTTTGATTGAATGGTTTTGTTCATTTCGTATAAAAAGTTGTCCGTATGAAGCATTTCGTATAAAATGTTATTCATACGAAATGTCGTTGATACAAAGTGTTTTGTATAAAACGTTAATCATACGAAGTTCCATTAATACGAAGTGTGATGAACGTCCCTTTCTGATTACTTGATCATGCTTTCAGCTATTATTTTCGTCGAGGGAGATTTTGACCCCAACAGAAACTGTGGGGGTAACAGTCCCCCCCCCCGCACCTTTGTCTATATAATGGTTGCTGGAACATGAGGTTCTCGAGTCGTTTTCCGATCTTCGTCTTCTGACTAATCTCAGATGATCACAGTCTGAAGTACCCACATCAATAGTTGTATCCACTGCTTCCTCGCCTCTCTTACGTTTGTTTCTGTCCACCATATTAAACATAATTGTAGTGTCAATGAAGATGTCAATGTCTTCATCAATTCTGTTTTTTCCATGAGCCTTTCAGATAGCTAGCAAAGAATGTTCCTCAGCCATGAAGACTTCACGTGGTTCTGGATTCTACACAACTGGCGTATATTTTTTTATCAGCAAGCAAGAGAGGGTGTTTCTAATCAGCATATGGAAGTGCATTGGTTCCTACGATTCCAAACATGTTTGTTGTATTGGCAGGGACACAAGCCAATGGTGCAGAATTAGCCGGTACAATAGTTGGACCAATCTAAGGAATACCCTGAACATTTGCGGCAGATGATGAACCTTCAGTCTGATTATGTTCTTCATTCGGCTGATTTTTTGGTTGATTATTGTTGTCACCATTCGGCCATCATCAGAACCATCATCATCATCACAAAAGCGCATAGGAAAATTTTTATTTTCATGGTTTAGAAGACCACATCGCTGACAGAAATTCCGGAAATGTTCATACTAGAAGGACATGATAGTGTTGACGCCTGGAGTGAACTAGAAATTGGGTCGGAACCGCAGTGGCATATCGATGTTCCTGAGTAATTGCATGCGGCCTTAATATACCCTTGTGAAATTGTTGTCAAGATCAACATCGAAAACATGAGCCATTATACCTTCGCCAAAATCCACAGTTTCACGGGACATAAATTCCGAAGGAATACCCCGGATTTGAACCCTAAGGGGTATGATTCTCATGGATTCTTCGGAGAGATTGAGGTACCCGCGAATGATGGTGAGAATCCACTTCACAAAAAGACCATGGGAGCACCTTAACACCATGTTCAAAGATTCTTCCGAAGGGAATATGAATTGAACTCTGTTGGAAGCAATGATTCTGCCTGTAACAGAATTCTCCAACCCCCATACTCTTGATAGTTGTGTGATCATCTCCCTCAAGTTTTGTTTTCTCAGGTTCACCAGAGTAACAACTACCGAGAATCGGTTGACATTGATTGCAGGTTGAATAACAGAGAATGGAAGCGTAATCAGTGAGTCAGATAAACCCATGGTTATGTTATGCATACTTTTCATATTTTTCACTCATTTTTTGTGTTTTTAGAAACGAGAATTCGATATGAATGATATCCGTCGAAAGTGGAGATAAAGGTATTGGCCATGGCGGTTTGAAGATTTTAAACGTGGTTGGTGGTAAAGTTGAAACTATGATACCACCAAACTAGAAAGAAACCGTTTTTGATGGCGCACAAAGAAGATCACCACAAATCAAAGATTGTGGAAGTTTGCTGATGGCCAAAGTGGTTGTGGGACGGTCTACGATCGTTGGAAAGTCGTTTTTACGAACAGAAAATAACCGTTTTGAAAAATTATTCCGAATTGCCATTTAAAAAAATGGTCATATATATATATATATATATATATATATATATATATATATTTCCTTTTTAATTTTAGTGGTCTATTTATGTGGTCTTTGAAAAAGAAAAAAACTAAAAATATAGTGATGTTTTTATGTAACTTACTTTTATTATAATTAATATGATTTCAATGAAAAATAAATAAATACAAAGTTAGAGCTAGAAGTGAAGGTTTTGGTTTTGTTTTGGTATCAGTTAAACTTATACTTTTGAATTAACAACCAGAAAAATAAGTTCAATAAAGAAAACATAATTATAAATCTAATTTAAAACCAAAGAAACATAGAATCATTATAAATGTTATTTCAAAAAATATTTGGTTTTGCAATTTCTAACCAAATCAAATCAAACCGGGGGAAAAAAATAATCAAACGGATTTCTAAGTTAAACCAAACAAATCACTTATTTTGGGTTGTCTTTTGTTGTTAATGTTTTACGTTGACCTTTTTTTTTGCCAACATTTTCATTAAGACAAGCCCATTAAGGGCAAAAAATTACAACAACTGGGTCGAAATTAAAATCCCAAACAGAGAAAGAAGAACTAGCCCAACAAAGCCTAGCGATGAACGGATAAGAGCGAACAATCCACGCATCAACTTCGGAGTGAAGCCGGCATGCAAACACCGACGATGATACCGGAGATACCGCCACGACGACCACCGCGACCACCAACCCATCTTTGCTAACATGGATCCCAAGCTGCCGATCCCACCTTCCTCCAGAAGACCAACAGAAGGGGAAAACGCGTGAGGATGAAGAGAAGCTCCTAACAACTCGCCGGAAAACTCCGACCAAGGAGGTTCCGCCGCCGTTCAGATCATCGATCTGAACTATTAGCTCCAAGCCATAGGTGGATAAGGCTGCAAAGATATTAATCCAAGAGTAAGAGAAACCAACAAAGCCGTAGAAGAAAAGCGGTCTCTCCGTCGTGAAAAAGCACCGGAAAGAAGAGATCTAAAGCTCGAAAAGCGATCAAGCAGAACCGGAAAGAACTCCGACGACCTAATCCGAACGTATATGAATACATGATCGGAATTTATTCAAACACAACAAAAGAGCAAACAAAGAACCAAAAAGATAAACAAAGAAGAGTCGGGAATCGATTATCAATTCATCTTCTTCTGAAAAGTGAGAATCTGGGAAGAAGAAGAAAGAAATTGATAAAGTGATGGAGAGAAAACTCTCTCAAGAAGAGAGAGAAACGACTCTCTCAGGCGTTGAAGTTCCATCGTTTTACGTTGACACTTAATTAAGAGCTTCTGTGCAAGTGAAAATAAACAAAGCAATTTTGGGCTTGAAAAATGAGACCCCATAAAGCTAGGACGAGAGGCTTTGGTAGGCCTCGTCTAAACTAGTTACCAAATTAATTAAAATTTTTTGGTATTAAAAATATGATAAGGTCAAAGTCTATAGAGAAATTTCATTCAGTGACAATCAATATTTTGGAAATTCGTTTCCATAAAAATTAACCTTTACATTGTAACTATTTAATCAAGAAAATTATGTATCTTTATTTTACCAAACAATTATATTTATGACATCCTCTCTATTGCTACTGCTCGGTGCTATCCATGCCAGTTGGTGCTTTCCATGCCAGTTTCGATACTGAGAAATATGCATTAATAAAGCTTGCAAATTCTGGAATCAAAGCCATTGTCTCGCTCCCCCAACGAGAATCTCCGCCGCTGCCGCATATCAGAGGTACCCCGACAATTAGATGAGACATTAAACGCCATCTCTGTCTCGCCCTTCTCATGTGGGTTAGAAAACAGATAATCTCTCATTTCGATAATAATAGAAGATGATGAGAGGAGATTGAATAGGGTTTTTAGTGGGTGAATAATTTCGGGATAAACAGTTTCTATGGGATGAACATTGAATATTCATAATGAAAAAGATGAATAGTATACTCCAATTCAGTTATCACACATATACTATAACATATACCATAGTTAGTTTATAATTTATCCATATAACTTTGTTAAATCTACTACGATAACCAAGGTGTTTACCTAATAGTACATCTTTTAATTATAAGATAATTTAGTTAACACTATATCTATGTTGTATGGTAAAAATAGATAACATAATTGTATGATAAACATGACTAATATAACTTAGTTAACTTAGTTAACAAAATAACATAATTTATTTAACCAATAAACACTGTTAGCACGATATCTATACAGTTAGCGGATAAATAATATTCATCGGAATATGAATTATGCCAGAACGATATTTTTGTAAATACTTTAAAAAGTAAGGATTTTTTTGTTCAATTTTTTTTCTCTTTCTTCTTTACCTAATTTTCAAAGTTTCATTGCTTCCTAATTAATTTCTATAACTTTTATTGTCTTTAACCTCTATCATCCAAGTCTATAAAGTCTATAAGTAGCTTTCTAAATTCTTCCGAAAATATCAAAACAGACAAAACC
This sequence comes from Orychophragmus violaceus, assembly GCA_030180135.1. Lineage (NCBI taxonomy): Eukaryota > Viridiplantae > Streptophyta > Magnoliopsida > Brassicales > Brassicaceae > Orychophragmus > Orychophragmus violaceus. The sequence continues at coordinate 25,082,104 of CM058239.1, forward strand.
TATTAAAGACATCTACGCCATCTCCATTTCTCAAACAATTTACTTACAAATATAAGTTTTGGTTTGATTGCACAATCTCATACGCGTAATCTCAGAGATGACCAAATTGCTCATCATACTCCCACACAATCCACCTTAACACTTTGTTCCTAGCATATTGACATTGAAGCCTTGTCATACTTATCCTCTACTTTTCCTAGCCAATTATTTAATCTTCATTAGCATGAAGTACTCAGGCTCTTCTCTGATTTTTTCCATAGACAGACGGGCAATTATGGAGACTTTTAGCATGGAACACATACCATTTGAAATATATCTATGATCCTTCTTCAACACCTTAATCTTCCACATAGAAGACCCATCCGATTTCCCCAAAGTTGAGCAATACACACGCCAAAAGCAACCTTTTTTCGTCACACACATATGCAAGCTTCGTTTTGTCATAACTGTCTTATTTGATATCCCGACCAGTTCTCAAAGCATAATCAAGTACAACCTCTTTAAAAGCCATCCATTTATGAAGATTTACCCTTCATAAAAGTTCCATTACCTCTTAGAATTGTGTTGCACCGGTAGACAATTCGTTAAACTTCTCGTTGTTAGTCCCAGGGTACAAATACACATTATGCTTCATTGGATGCTCATCCACAAAGTCACCAACATCCTTCTCGATGTTGAAATTGTTCTGTTTTCTTCAATCTTCACCGTCTGAATCAACATCAGGTGATCTTCAGGGGGCAAATCTTCTTTAGCATGCTTGGAATATGGTTTTGGACCCAATGCGACAATCGACACTGAAGAGGATGTGTGATATGGGGCTTTGCAATTTAGGGATTTAGTTTTCTAGGGTTTGTGAAGGGAATGTTGATATGTGATATGAGGATTCTGGGTAAATAAAAGGAGTTTGGGTTTTTTTTTTAATTTTGGTTTATGGTTTTAAACGAGTCATAATTGGATTTAGTTAGATTTTCGATTAGTCAAGGATTGCTTAACTTAAGATTAAATCAGATTTAATCAACTATAATCTGATTTTAGTTAAAATTTAAAATATATGAAAATTTGGGTTTGGTTTTAATTGTGTATGTCTATGTTTCAAACTTTCCAACTAGGGAAATCTGCATATGTCCTGAAACATTATGTTCATTTATTATTATACAATATTTTTGGAGGTGGGAAAAAAATAGGTCGTTTACTCATTTTCTTATGAAGATACATTGATACAATGCATTTAAGGTCAAACTTAAGAGTCTAATAATTTTTTATTTAAAAGAAATAATTGCTAGGTAGGTTCCAATTTTTTTTAAAAAAGAGTAAAGAAGAGTTTATGGTACCAGAGCCAGCTCACAAAATACAAACAAACATGGTTTATGTGTAATATTTGAAATATACATTTGTTACATGTACAGAACAATAAAAAATTTTGGATTCTTAAATACCTTAATTTCTTTTATAAATCAATATTTTTTTCGTGCAAATGCATTCCTCGCACATTACAAAACTCCATGCATAGTACTAGTAAAATTAGAATATGAGAATGCGTATTGGTTGCCTTCAGTTGTATGTAAGTTTGTGTAACCTTGTAATAATAATGGGAACCAAGTAATTTGTCACTGTAATCATGGGGAACAATTTCTTTTATAATAGTATTCCTAAAAATTTTACTCCTCTCATTTGATTTAATTTTCTTCATACATATTAAAAAAAAAATTCAAATGTAATAAAAATGAAATATGAGGAGGATAATTATTGTTTTGTGTTATACAATTATTTTATGTTTTTAAAAAAAAAAATTAATCATCTCTATTACCAGAAAATTAAAATTAAATAATTGATGTAATTACTATAAATAAAGTTTCTTTAAACATTTGAATAAAGTAATTTAGGATAGATGTTATTTGCGATTCATGTTCGAAAACACGGCCGCAACGACTAATTAAACGCTGAAAAAATGTTTGGCGGCCCTGAATCGCAACAATTTTAGCGTATACAATCAGAAAATCTAAAACTATGATAACTAAAAAAATTGTTCGTTTTAGTCTATAAATCAAAAAAGTTTACTAGAATATGAATTTTGGCCATAAACAACAAGAAAGAGCAAAAGAAATTGGCGAGAAAATAGTAAACTTGGAGAAAAACTAAAAAATTTAGGGAAAAAGATAATATATTAATCTCCTTTACTTTTCATTTACAAGAATTTAAAAAAAAAAACATTATAGCAACTCGTCTATCTAAAATGTCTTCAAACATATATTATATATATAACTAAATAAGAATAAAAACCTCTAAAATATATTCGGATTAATCTCTGTATAATCGTTCACTAATTAATTCGGGGCTAGACTCTATCCAATAGTACCTATAGCGCCTACCAAAATTTTGAACATTGTTTGTGATAGACTAATTAGATTAATAATAAAATATAAATGATTTAATCTAGTTAAAAATTGATTTCTCTAATATATTAATTATTAATAATAACATATGACAGCTTCTGCCAGCCCCCCTGCTCGTATATACCACCAGTCCAATTAACATATTACAAGTTTACAACGATTATAATAGCTTTTCTAACATAAAATTGCTAAGAGTTGAACATTTAAGTATTTAAATCGACGAGACAACACATACAATGAACCTGAATCAAAACAATCACCCATTTTTTTCAGATAACATAGAGTTGATTATCTAATCGTTACACGCCATGTTCATGAAGCATTGGTAAAAGTCGTTCTACTTTTAAGCTGGCATTATAACGCGGTTAAGGGAAAACATGAAATTATACTCAGTCAAACGAAACCTAACAACCATTTTAAACACAACACCTGCCATATTAATGGATCTCAAGACTAATCTTCACAAAGATAAGCACGTGGCAGAGCTCTGTGCAGCCGTTTGGTGCTCCTCCATGTAGATGATTCTTCAAGGAAACTTCAGAAACCCAAACACGGCAAGTCAAAAAAAAGAAAAAGAAAAACACGGCAATTATTTCAAACCGCCATTGTCAAGCTAAGCCATGTTGAATTAATGTACATGTTTGAATGATTAGTGTCACAAGTCACAGCAATAAAAAATTAATTAATCCCAACCATCGCGTATATATAGAACCTTTCTTCTCTCATTATATTCCACACCATCAAACAAAGAACAAGAGCTTAAAAACATTAAACAGAGATTCAATTTTCAAAGAAAAAAGAAGGGAGAATCAATCTAAAGATGAGTCCTAAGGCATTGCAAGTTGTGATCTTTCTTGGTTTCTTGGCCACTTCTTGTCTCTCACAAGCTCCTGCGCCGGCACCAACCACCACCGTTTCTCCACCCACGTCACTTCCTCCGGTGACAGCAGAAACACCTTCTCCGGTTGCTTCACCGCCGGTTCCAGTTAACGAGCCAACTCCGGCTCCAACCACCGCTCCAACCACTTCTCCAACAACATCTCCGCTTGCTTCTCCTCCTCAAACCGATGCTCCAGCTTCTGGTCCTTCCGCCGGATTAACTCCGACTTTGGCTCCGGCTTCGGGACCAAACACCGCCGCTGATGCGCCTGGAAGCGCCGCGTGGGCTAACCAAGCTTTCCTTGTGGGAACATTTATCGCCGGAGCACTATACGCTGTCGTTTTGGCTTAGAGAGCTTCTGAGTTAGATGGATGCTTTGATCCTCGACTTTTCGATTACTGTTTAATTAACTACTTCTTTTCCTTCGCATCTGTAATTTTTTATTACTATTATTTGTATAATTCTTATTGTCATGACTCTTGAGGATGAACATAGAGACGATATCATTATCCATGTTTCAATAAATTATAAGTATTCTTTCAAATTACTTTCGATTAGTATTTCAATAACAAAATTTTAAGAAAGAAAATTGATACTGGATAGTTGTTTCTACTCTACAAGGCCCACCAACTAAATATTAACTCAGCCACAAAATATTAGTAATCACTTATTACGGATATTTATATATTTTTACAAATCAAATATTATAAAAGTATATTAACATTAGTATAAATATAAAAATGAAAGCATAAAATTACACCAGTTTTTATCTCTTTATATATATATCTTACAATTGGTTATATGTTTTAATAAAACTAGTATCTTTTATATATAACTAACTACATATATTTGTCTCGGCATAAGAAAAATAGAAGACCAAATCAGATAACTTGTAAGAGAGAAAAAAATCAAAATCAATAGAAAAGCCAAACAAAGTAATATTTATTTTAATGCTCTTACTTTTATTATTTTTCTTTTCTTTTAGTTAAAACACATATATACTATTTCAAAAAATTGAAAAATAAATTTTCATTTATATATATAATATATATCTTTATATTAATTAAGAAGTGTTTTTGCTCTTATATTCATTTTTAAAATAGTTAATTACTATTTTATCATTAATAAAATTAGACTAATTATTGTGTTAAATTTAAATTATATTAGTAATTTTACTATGTTGTTTAATTTTGTTATGAAGATATAAATGACCTTTGATAAAATGAGATGATAAATATGAAAAATTATAAAGCTTTTATAAATTTTATTTTGAAATAAACCTTAAATAAAAAAATTAAAATTAAATTTGAGATGATAAATATGGAAATATTTAAAAAAGTTTAATTTTCTTATAGAAATATACATAACGTTCAATAAAAAATAGGACAATAAATATTAAAATATTTATAAATATTATTAAATATTAATAAATATTTGTTGATTTTATATATTAATTTAATATTATTTATAAAAAAATTTAAAAATATATATATATATATATATATGATAAAATATTTTAAATAAGATATTTATGTTTTAATTTTTATACATAAAATATATAATTATGATTTATTTTATTACTACTAATTTTATTTAAAATATATTATAAAATATATTATTAAATATAATAATGTATGTATGTTTAATTATAAATAGTTTTGTATAGATTTTCATAATATATTATTGATGTTAAATTAATTTGATAATTTTTTTTAAATTATGTTTAATAATATTTGTGTTCACACTATCATATTAGTATATATATAAATTAAAATTATTTTTAAAATAATATTTATTTTCCGTTTATTACTTTTAGAAAATGGTTGTGTTCAAAATAGTTTTGTTGCTGTTTCGAATGGGTGGTTTCAGTGTAATACTTCAAAACCAGCCTCCAAAAAATTAGAGATTAAGCTTAAAGACAAGGGTTTTTCCCATTTCTTATAAATAGAGGTCCATTTCCACCTAGAAACTCATCAAACTTTTCTCGGCGAAGTCATGATAGTTTTTGATACCATTGAAGCCTCCAGAAAGCATGTATCTTCGTCCTCCTTCCTTCCCATCAATCAGTTAACTCTCAAAACTCAGATCTAGCCTTATTTTTCGAAAATCCAAAATGTTTTTAGCTGTTACTTTTAAACCGTGATGATTCATGTGAATCCGAGACCATCATCGTGTCCAGCTCGCTGAGATGAAGCCAGAGCTGACAGCCGCACCGCCGCACACGCCCGCACATATCTGAGGAAGATCAGGCGCGTGGGAGACACGCACCGCCGTCACGCGCCGCCGGGGCCGTCGCTGGAGAGCCGCTGTCCGCTGCCGACCGGAGCGGCCGTCAGTCGCCGGAGAACCGCCGTTGTCCAACGCCGGAGCCACCGTTACCATAGCCGCCGTCTGCCGCCGCCGAGTTGACTTGCCGGCGAACTTAGTCGACTCGGTCAGCTGGGTCAAATCTGTTTGATCGGTTTGATCGGTTCAATCTGGTTTGACCAATTTGGTCCAATTTCAATTTTGATTTCCGTTAAATCCAGTTTCGCCCCGGTTTAGTCTAGTCTAAATTAATTTCAAGTTAGTTTGGTTTAGGATTGGTTTAGGGGCAATTAGGCTGGTTATGAATTGAGCATGGTTCAATCTGGCTTTGGGTCTGCGTCTCATACGATCGCTCGCATCTTCCCCAAATTAAGGGAATCATCTTGCTATAGGTACAAAGATTCGTACTGGCGAATGGGGGGATGGAAGAACAAGATAGTGAACTAGTGAACCAACAAATGAAGTGAATAAATAAATGGAATAAGGTAGAAAACAAACTACACGGAAACTGCGGAAAGAAAACCAAAGTGAAAACCGAAACAATAAGCGAATAACTAATCTGTCTTACTCTTAGAAAGAAAACGAGTCCTCTGACTCAAGCCACTCTGGGATCCGGGAGAGCATGATCCGAAATCTGCCTCACTCGGGTGCTCTTGCTGTTGCTTGCTGATGCAACCACACCTGCTCCTGATGCTTCATCTCTGCTTGGTGTTGTGCCATGATCTTCTGAAGATGAGCCATCATTTGGTGATGCAGTTCAACCAACTGAGTGTGTCGCGCTGCCATCACTACCAACTGATACTCGCCAAACCCATACCCACTCGACACCTCCTCAAGGATCGATGATCGAAGCCCTCTCAAGAACGGGGATAGCCACTCATGCGATGACTGTCTCGGGGATAATGCTGCTGCGAACAAGAACCACTCCACGTAATCCTCTAAACTCATCCCCTCCAACTGCACATGACGAGACAACAAAGCTGGATGTGCATAAGCCTCCGGCTCAGGCCCAACGGCTGGCGGGCATCGTCTTGCAGAATCAGCTCCGGCCCAAACTCGGGAAACATGGGAAAATGGGGAGCTGGGTGAGGAAAGAAAAACTAGGCGACAAACGCCTTTGCCTCCGGATCCGTTGCAGCCTCCTCTACCCCCGGCTCCGGCTTTGGAATAGTCTCATCTGCTACCGGCTCTAGCTCTTGGATGGCTTCCTTCGCTATCAGCTCCGGCTCCGGAACTCCACGGCTACCTGCTCTGGATCCTGAACGGCCTCCACGGCTACCTGCTCTGGCTCATGAAATCGGTGTCTTCCTAGGTCTTCCCCGCTTCTTGGGGCATGTCGCTGCTGCGGGTGTGGCGGGCGTCTTACGTGGGCGACCTCTCTTCCGTGGAGGGTGCAGAATCACGGCTGCTGGCATATGCGGTGGCACTGCCTTGGCTGCGGGAACCGAGAGGGACGGTGCATGTTCGGCTGCGGCTCTCCTTGCCTGGTATCTCATCACAACAATACGTGACAGAATACTCTTCCATGTCGTTCTCCGTGTGCAGTAGAAGCGAGTGAGGCTAGGACCAGAGTAAGAAGTCATCCTGCATAGAACGAAAAGGGGTAAGGTCACAACAAGAGACAATCGATGATATAATTTGTGTTTAAAAAATCATTTCACAAGGTAACCATTTTTTATAAACTTTTGCAATAAAAATTTGGTTCTAGGGAAAACTGCAGGAGCTGATCTCTCAGATGGAAATGAGAGATCTTAACCCAGGCTCTAATACCAATTAACACAACCTGTAGCGGAGAACCGAAAACAGCGACATGCGGCATCGGTCAGACCGGAACGGTCCAACCGGAATGCCTCTCAACGGTCCCAGGAACCTGTGCGCTTCCTTCCTTTTTAGTCCACCAATAGCATAAGACGATCAGTCAATCCTGCATCCAGACCTGCGAGGGGAAAAGAATGGGAAAGGAAAGAGGATTGAATAATTGTTTCAAACACAATTATTCAATGAGGGCGAATTCAAAGAATTTGTGATCCCGGCTTACGCCACACAACTACGACCTACAAGTCCTAAGCTAATATTACATTGCACGCAAGCCCGAAGGCACACCATACAATTACAATGTCCATTCGTGTTGTCCCGAGCCCAAATCTCACACACTCCTGAACACCTATCGGCCTAAAGCCCACACACACGGCCCAAAGCCACACACCCGACCCAAAGCCAAACCATGGGGGAGGGGGGGGGGGCTCGTCAGTCGCCACACCCCCTCCAGACGAAAAAGGACGCGTAACCTTACCGGCCTACGCGCCCTGAACAAAACTTCCCTTCGGAACCCTACCACACAGCTATTCCACACATATCCATCACGCACAGACAACGTTTTCGGTTTAAGCGATATCCTACCAATTCAACGTTCCAGCAATCAATCACATCAAGCGCTTTACTAATTCACTACACTACCGAAAACGTCAGTCACCACACCCCCTCCAGACGAAAAGGACGTGTTACCTTACCGGCCTACGCGCCCTGCACACAACTTCCCTTCGGAACCCTACCACACAACTATTCCACACATATCCATCACGCACAGACAACGTTTTCGGTTTAAGCGATATCGTACCAATTCTATGTTCCAGCAATCAATCACATCAAGCGCTTTACTAATTCAATACACTACCTAGGAAGATGGTATTAATAAAGGACTCGAGCCCGGAATTAAAATATAATAAGGGAAGATCACATCCGATCCTCACCTTGGCCCAAGAAGGGCAAAAGCGTAATTTGAAAATTCATGACGCACAAATGGACTTCATAACTGAAAATAATATGGAAAATAAGTGAGTTGGGCTTTTGTTTTGCTTGAATCGGACTAATGACAGACTAGTTATGGCTACTTGAAGTTGGTTGACTAAAAGTCAACGGTTCATGTAAAAGTCAACCGGTCAACCCGGTCAACCCAGACGCAGACCTAAACTCAGACTGAACCATGCCCATTTCATAACCAGACCAATTGCCCCTAAACTAAACAAACCAGGAATTAATTTTGACCAGACTAAACCGGGACGAAATTAGATTAAACCAAAAATCAAAATTGAAATTGGACCAAACCGATCAAACCAGATTGAACCGGTCAAACCAATTTGACCCAGTCGACTTAGTTCTCCGGCGAGTCAATTGGGTGATGGTGTAAGGCGGCATACGACGGCTCTCCAGTGACGGCGCATGGCAGCAACTCTGATGCGTGACGGCGGCGCATGTTTCCCACATGCCTGATCTTCCTCCGGCACATGCGGGCACTGACGGTGGTGCGGTTGGCAGCGCTGTCTTTGTATCAGCGATCTGGACGCGATGGTGTCCTTGGATTCACGTGAATCATCACGGTTTGAAAGTTACAACTAAAAACATTTTGAGTTTCGTAAAAACAAGGCCAGATCTAAGTTTTGGGGGTTACCTGATTGATGGGAAGGAGAGAGGACGGAGTTATAGGCTTTCTGGAGGCTTGAATGGCACCAAAAGCTATCAGGGCTTCGCCTGGAAGATTTTTGATGAGTTTCTAGGTGAAAAAGGATCTCTATTTATAAGGAATTAGAAAAACCCTACGATTTTTTCTAATGGGCTTTGGGCTTAATCTCCAAAAAAATATTTTGGGCCACTTTTGGGGTGTTACAATTCTTTCCCACCTTAAAAAGAATTCGTCCCGAATTCTGAGGCGTACGATCGCGCATTGTCCCCGAACTCATGGGCATCATCCAGCTAAGGGTAAACAAATTCGTACTGGCGAAATGGGTGATGGCAGAACAAGATAGTGCACTAGTGAACCAACAAATGAAGTGAATAAATAAATGGAATACGACTACATTAGTTAAAAAAATAGGGTAGAAAAAGCAAATACCGAAAAACCACAGAAAGAAAACCAAAGCAAAAACCGAAACAATAATTGAATAACTAATTTGCCATACTCTTAGAAAGCAAAAGGGGCCTCTGACTCTAGCCACTCGGGGATCCGGGAGACCATGATCCAGAATCCGCCTCACTTGCGTCCTCCTCTGGATCCGTCTCGACCTCTGAGTCTAAACTGTAAATGTGGATCACCGGGGGCGGGGGCTACTTCCTCCTGCTGGTGCGGCTGCTACTGGTGCTGCTGATGCAACCACACTGCTCATGATACTCCATCTCTGCCTAGTGATGTGCCTTGATCTACTGAAGATGAGCCATCATCTGGTGATGCAGTTTGACATAATGAGTGTGTCACGCTGCCATCACTACCAATTGATACACGCCAAACCCATACTCACTCGACACCTCCTGACGGATCGATGGTTGAAGCCCATTCAAGAACCAGGATAGCCACTCTGGCGACGATTGTCTCAGGGATAGTGCTGCTGCAAACAAGAACCAATTCACATACTCCTCTACACTCATCCTCTCCAATTGCACGAGACGAGACAGTGCAACAAGGGCGGATGTGCATAATCATGCGGCTTGGGCCCAACGGCTGGCGGAGCATCGTCCTGCAGAATTGGCTCCGGCCCAAACTCGGGAAATTGGGGAAATTGGAGAGTTGGGTGAGGCACGAACATCTGAGCAACAAACGCCTCTACCTTAAGCTCACGGGCAGCCTCCTCTACAACCGGCCCTAGATCTAGAATAGTCTCATCTGCCACTGGCTTTAACTCCTGGAGGGCCTCCTCCGCCATTAGCTCCGTCTCTGGGATAGCCTACATGGCTACCTGCTCTGGCTCATGAATGGCCTCCACTGCTATCAGTATCTTCCTAGGTCTTCTCCGCTTCTTGGGGCATGTCGCTGCTGCGGGTGTGGCGGGCGTCTTACGTGGGAGACATCTCTTCCGTGGAGGGTACGGAATCACGGCTGCTAGCATCTGCGGTGGCACTGGCTCGGCTGCAGGAACCAGGACGGACGGCGCAGGTGTGGCTGCGACTCTCCTCGCTTGGCGTCTCATCACAACAATGCATGGAGGAACACTCTTCCGTGTCGTTATCCATGTGCGGTAGAAGCGTGTGAGGGTAGGACCAGAGTCAGAAGTCATCCTGCATAGAATTAAAAGGGGGTAAGGTCACAACAAGAGACAATCAATGATATAATTGGTGTTTGAAAAATCATTTCACAAGGTAACCGTTTTCTATAAACTTTCGCAAACACTTTTTGAAAACCGAAATTTGGTTTTAGGGAAAAATGCGGGAGCTGATCTCTTAGATAGAACCGAGATACCTTAACCTAGGCTCTAATACCAATTGACACAACCCATCCCGGAGAACCAGAAACGACATCGTGTGGCACCAGTCAGACCGGAACGGTCCAACCGGACTGCCTCTCTACGGTCCCAGGAACCCGTGCTCCTTCCTTTTAAATCCACAAAAAGCATTAGATGATCGGTCAATCCTGCATCCGAAACTGCGATGGGAAAAGAAATGGAAAGGAAAGAGGACTGAGTAATTGTTTCAAACACAATTACCCAGTGAGGACGAATTCAAGGAATCTGCGATCCTGGCTTACACCACACAACTACGAGCTACAAGTTCTAAGCTAATATCACTGCACGAAAGCCCGAAGGCACACCATACAATTCTAATTTCCATTCGTGTTGTCCCGAGCCCAAAGCTTACACACTCCTGAACACCTACCGGCCTGAATCCCACACACTCGGCCTTGGGGCGCTCGTCACATCACCTTACCGGCATACACGCCCTACACACAACTTCCCTTGGGAACCATACCACACATCTATTCCACACATATCCATCACGCACAGACAACGTTTTCGGTTTCAAAAATATCCTAAAAATTCTATGTTCCAGCAATCAATCACATCAAGCGCTTTACTAATTCCCTACACCACCTAGGCAGATGGTATTAACAAAGGACTCGCGCCCAGAATTAAAATAGAGTAAGGGAAGATCACATCCGGTCCTCACCTTTGCCAAAGAAGGAAAAGCGTAGTTTAGGAATTTATGACGCCCAACAGACTTCATAACTGGAAAGAGGGTGGAAAATAAGTTATTTAGGCTTTTGTTGTGCTTGAATCGGACTAAGGACGAACTAATTATGGCTACTTAAAGTTGGTTGACAAAAAGTCAACGGTTCAGGTCAAAGTCAACCGGTCAACCCAGACCCAACCCTAAACCCAGACTGAACCAGGCCCAATTCATAACCAACCCAATTTCTCCTAAACCAATCCTAAACCAAACTAACCAGGAATTTATTTAGACCAGACTAAACGGGGACGAAATTGGATTTATCCGGAAATTAAAAATTAAATTGGACCAAACCGGTCAAACCAGATTGAACCGGTCAAACCGATTTGACCCAGCCGACCGAGTCGACTCAGTTCACCGGCGAGTCAACTTAGCGGCGGCTCTCTAGCGACGGATCCGGCAGTGCGTGGCGGCGGTGCGTGTCTCCCACACGCCCGATCTTCCTCCGGCTTGTGCGGGCGCATTTGGTGACGGACGACAGCGCGTCTGGCGTCATTGGCTTCGTCTCGGCGAGCTGGACGCGATGATGGCCTTGGATTCACATGAATAATCACGGTTTGAAAGTTACAGCTAAAAATGTTTCAGGTTTTCGAAAAACAAGCCTAGATCTGAGTTTTGGGATTTACGTAATTGATAGGAAGAAGGTAGGACGAAGTTATAGGCTTTCTGGAAGCTTGAATGGCACCAAAAACTTTCAGAGTTTTGCTGGAAAAATTCTGATGAATTTTTTAGTGGAAAAAGATCTTTATTTATAAAAAAAGGAAAAAAACCTAGAATTTTTCTTAATGATCTTTGGCTTAATTTCCGGAAAAAAACAAAAAAATTGAGTCAGTTTTGAGATGGTACATTCAACGTCAACCAAAAAAGTAATTACTTGTAGTTAAATAGCTGGTGAATATAGGTAAACTTATTAACTAGCTTCTTCTCTTTATATTTCTTTCCCAAAGCATATATTTTATTTGCAATTGCACATATCAGTATTCAAAAAAGTGTTAGGCGCTAATCGAACGGTGACCCAACATTTAGCGTTTAGAACACCTAATCGAAAATCTAAATCATAACTAGACGGCTTAAGCATTTATAAGATTAAACAATATATTAAATATATAACAAAATATTAATATATAATGATTTATAAATAATAAAACTCATGTTAATTTATAGTCTTAGGATTTTATGGTATAATATATGAATTATCATAATATATAAATAATAAATATTATAATAATTTTTAATTATAATATTGTGATTTTCTATGCGGATTAAAAAATAATCGTCACTGTTTATGTAAACTTAGCGTTTTGACGGGATCTAAGCGGCCGTCTATGCTTTTTAGAACAATTCTTAGCACTAAACTCTCCACCGGCTCATGTTGTCCCATCTTGAAATTTTTGAACTTTAACAGAATTGGTTCCTTCAGAAACAGTTTGAAGAGTCTCCCAGACTACGCTACCTAATTTGCAACATATACCTATTCAGATATGAAACCATTATTAGTAGCTCATTATCTTCTAGTGGGCGTAAAAATAATTAGGCATACTCATTGGGTCTTAAGTTCTTCAAAAATATTTTATGGTATATTTCTAAGATATACGGGTAATAATTTGAAAAAATGACTGATAGCTATTTCTAGTGCATCACATTACTATACATACCAAACAAATTAATGTATTTACAGTTACATAAATAAATAGATTTGTATAGTGACATACCAACAAATATAAATTATGTGGCAACATCATAACCATCAATTTGGTTATTTACTATTTCAGGATATCTTCCGATTAGACTCAAATCAATTCAAAACTTTTTTTCTTCAATTTTCTTTGCTAATTACATCAAGTATAACTTAATATAGTTACACACTTTTCGACTACTTTAATATACAATTATTTACACCAATGATAGATCAGGTTTTATCCCTATTCTAACTGCAAGTGCAGTGATGTGAATGTAGTACTTTAGGGTATCGAATCCACAAGGACTCTGGGCAACGATAGATTAAGAACAGTCAAGTTAAAACTAGGAGAGAGCAATGTAATGAGAAACTAAAAGTAATGCAAGAAAGTAAATCAGTAGCAAGATCGATTTGAATGCAATTAACTAAAAGCGCTAAGTCTAGGGAGCTCTCAGGAAATCAGACAAGCAGATAAATTATTCAGTCAGGATCAAATTAAGTACGGTTCTAGAACTCAAACACGGAAATAGAATTAACCAACTTTCGTTGTGAGAATTCTCTAAGCCTAATTGCAGAAATCCAAATTTCTTTGTAATTTCTAACAGATTAAACTAGCTTTAAGATTAAGTTCGATATGTGTTGGGATAGTGTCCTGAAATCACACTTGTACTCACTCCTGATGATAGTTGTGTGTCGAGATCAGACATTCGTATAATACTGGGCGGTTGCAATGTTTTGCTAGAAGCCTCTTGCAATCTGTAAGTTGTAGACTTACTGCCAGTATTATATGATCCTATAGGGTCACACACCTAAGCAAACTGGAAGCTAAAATATGGGAATGATCATTATGGTAATGATCATGTTAATGTGTATTGGATACACATTAATATCGAGCAAATGGTGTTGTGTCGATCGACACAGTATGTGTGTCGGTCGACACAGTTCGGGCTTTCGAACAGACGTTTCGATTTATGACTCAAACGAGTCTGGCCCGTTAAGAGTGATTCTAGGTCTGAATAAAACCTGAGTTTTTCGACCTGGATCAGTAGCCGTCGTCTCTTTCTTGACAGAAGAGGCAGAAACACCAAAACTCAGAGATCCCATAGATCCGGCACTAGCATCCCGGTTTCCAGGTTTGTGTGCGTGTGTATCTGCTAGAGGCGAAGCATCTGAGTCGCTTACTGATCCCGTTCACCAATCATTCCGCTGCCAGTTCTAGGTAAGAACGAGGTTGGTAATTTCAATATAACGAACCCTAGATCCTAGAAGATCCAACAGTGGTATCAGAGCATGTTAGGGTTTAGTCTATTGAATCTGAAGCACTTAATTCGAATACTGATGTAATTGAATAGATTATTGCTTGCTAAATCGCGTTTTCATGTTGTTAATCTCGGATTAAAGCCTCTGTTGAAAATTCGATGTCTGCGTTTTTGCAGCGTGTCGATCGACACAAAGCGTGTGTCGGTCGACACATCGCGAAAACGCATAAATAAAATTTAGGGTTTTCGCAGCGTGTCGATCGACACAAAGCGTGTGTCGGTCGACACAGAGCAAAAACGCGTAAATAACTTTAAGGTTTGTCGCATGGTGTCGATCGACACTAAGCTTGTGTCGGTCGATACATCGCAAAAACTCGTAAAAGATATTAGGGTTTTCGCACAGCATCGGTCGACGCACTGGGTGTGTCGGTCGATGCACCGCGAAAATGTGGAAGATTTGAAATCGCACTGTGTCGATCGACACACTTGGTGCATCGGTCGACACAGACTATGCGAATGGACAGATCGGTTCAATTGGATTGAACTGGTTATCTCGCATGGTTATGTCAATTTAATTCAAAATCCCTAATACTCTACTGTGTCGATCGACACAGGTTTAATGTCGGTCGACACAAGCCTTACGATTGGTTGAATCGGTTCAATTGGATTGAACTGGTTATCATGCTTGGTTAAAGCATATAAGATCGGTTTAAATTGGATGAATTGGTTCAATTGAATTGGACTGGTTATCTCAATTAGAATAAACCGATTTAATTGGTTAAGATCAGTTCGATTGGATAAGTCGGTTTAATTGGATTGGACCGGTTATCGCGATTAGTTAAAACTGGTTGAATCGGTTCAATTAGATAAACTAGTTAAATTGGATTTGACCGGTTATCTCGAATGATCTGAAGGTTGCATATCAAGAGTCGACCAAGTGTGTCAGTCGACGCATATGGTGACGATGCGAACCGTAATTGTTTGGTTTTGAACCAAATGATTAAGACACCGAACCGAATGACCTAATCCACTGAAATTAGAACGATTAAAACTTAATTAAAATTAGAAGTAAAATGTTCTAAATCTGTTTAATACACATTGGATGTGTGTTAGATCAAAGCTTAGTTCCAATAAGGTCAACTGTCAAGACTCATTTCGTTGTTGTGATAGTCGTGCTAAGAGCTTGGTGTCCACAATTACGTGAGTAAGGCAGGTAGTAGTGTTGATGGTCTTGCAGTGCTTGACATCAACTATTACATAACCTAAGAGATTGAATTACTAAACTTTTAGAGTTCCATTTCCTCAACTAAATATCAAGTGACCTTGATGTCTTGCCCAATCTTGTCTACTGTCAAGACTCGTGTCGTTTGTTGGATAGTCTTGGAGTCCTTGGTATCCACTGCAACATGAGTAAGGCAGGTGGTCATTAATAGACTTGCAGTGTGACTGTCAATGATCACAAGATAGAAGAGATTGGTTTACTTGACTGGGCTATCAGAAGTTCTGGGCCCAGAGACATCAGAGTAGATAGGACATGGATTGTCTTATATGCGACCAAGAGTTGTACTGGGTACAATTAGCAATGATTTGCTTACCTAGATTACTAAAATCTGGGTGATGACGAGTCGTCCACTCAGATTTTAGTGATGTATGGATCTTGGATTATTATATTCATAGAGGAAACGTTGTTTGAATATAATGCGAGTTTTCTTATTGGATAAGATTCCTCATTTCCTGAAATCATAACTAAAATTTTCTTTGATTAAAATTTTCAACCTATGTCTAAAACTACCTTCTCGTTATGACCCGTCCTTGAGAAAGACAAGTTAAATGGGTCAAATTTCCTGAATTGGTATCGCAATTTGAGATTAATCCTCAAGCAGGAGAGTAAGGACTATGTCCTTGAGAAATCTCTCCCAGAAAGGCTTGGGGCCAATCGCTCAAATGCAGTATATGATGCTTGGAATAAGCATCATATACTGTCTGTTGGATAGGTTTCCAAGCAGAGGACCGTAGAATAGTGCTCATTAAAGAATAGCGGTGTGGTTTGTTGGAATGGTTCCAAGCAAGAACACCGCAACATCTCTCACAACCTGAGCACGAGTTGTATACTGTTGTTGTAGATACTAGGTATCTGAAGACTTGGTCTTGATTCTAGTGGGAGTTAGTTTAGTTATGATGTTCAGATAGATATGATATGGTCATGTTTATGAAAAACTGACATCAACATTATTTGACTATTGGATAATTAAATAATGGTCCCAAAATAAGTTTATGTCATATTATAGGCCATCAAGTTGAGGACTTGATCATGAAACCCTATAAGTAACAAATGACATAAATTATGATGTGTCCCTAGTCGAGGTTGTTAAAGTGGGACAATAACAACCGCGAGAGACTAGCTTGTGAGGTGACTGTTGACTAAGTTTCATGGAGTCAATGATATGAGTATCACAGTCAGTCACATAGATTTATGTTGGTGAACATATGATCGGACGTGACCCGCTAATGAGAAGTCTCCAGGATAGTTATATCTGTGTCATGAGAGGTTCTCATTACGACTATAGAGTATAGTCCTTAGACCTGAGTTCATCATGCTTTCTTGCATATGAATTGGTACACTTTCACTTTGTCAAACGTCGACCCGTAATTGGCGACTGTAACGGCATTGTTCAGGTATATCATGAAGTGTGCGTTGAAATAGGGATGGAACAAGATGAGATTTGTCCCTCCTGAATAACGGGAGATAAATATCTCAGGGCCTATCGAAGATTTTATGCTGAGAAAATGTGTGGCCGCACTCAAACGAACTGTAGTTCAGTTGTTTGTCATATTCATTATAGATCAGGAGTTCGATAAATACGATGTTGGCTTAATAAGGATGACACCAATCTTGCCTTATGCCAAATCGAGATATAGAGACAAAAGGATTATAGGAATTGATGATTCCAGTACAAGTGGGAGATTGTTGGGATATTGTCCTGAAATCACACTTGTACTCACTCCTGATGATAGTTGTGTGTCGAGATCAGACATTCGTATAATACTGGGCGGTTGCAATGTTTTGCTAGAAGCCTCTTGCAATCTGTAAGTTGTTATTATATGATCCTATAGGGTCACACACCTAAGCAAACTGGAAGCTAAAATATGAGAATGATCATTATGGTAATGATCATGTTAATGTGTATTGGATACACATTAATATCGAGCAAATGGTGTTGTGTCGATCGACACAGTATGTGTGTCGGTCGCACAGTTCGGGCTTTCGAACAGACGTTTCGATTTATGACTCAAACGAGTCTGGCCCGTTAAGAGTGATTCTAGGTCTGAATAAAACCTGAGTTTTTCGACCTGGATCAGTAGCAGTCGTCTCTTTCTTGACAGAAGAGGCAGAAACACCAAAACTCAGAGATCCCATAGATCCGGCACTAGCTTCCCGGTTTCCAGGTTTGTGTGCGTGTGTATCTGGTAGAGGCGAAGCATCTGAGTCGCTTAATGATCCCGTTCACCAATCATTCCGCTGCCAGTTCTAGGTAAGAACGAGGTTGGTAATTTCAATATAACGAACCCTAGATCCTAGGAGATCCAACAATATGTTCATGATATACCAGGGATTTTAGGGATTTTAGCCATGGTATATGTCTTATTTATCGAGTCTTTTATTATGTTTTGGAGTCTTTTTAGTATGTTTACAGGTCTATGTACGTTTAGAGCGGAATTGGACATTATGGCGCATTCTGGAGCATTTTGGAGCATTTGACCGAGAAGAAAAAGTCACTGCCCATATCAGACATGTGTGTCGATCGACACACAATGTGCATCGATCGACACAAGGTCAAGACAGACTTTTCTCGGCGGTTTTAATGAAGAGTTTGGATATTGCACTTTTGCCCAGAAGTTTCTCATAATTACAAAGAAGCCCCAGCCGTGATTAGATCATTATATTAGGGTTTTTAAGCCATTGTTTAGGCGACGCTTTCAGTTCTAAGTTTTATTTTATTTCAGAGAGAGTTAGGGGCTGATCTTGTTCTTGAAAGAGAGAGGATTTTGAACCCCAGTTCTTTATTCTGTTTTATGATATTTGGTTTTCTATTCATGATGTCTTCTGTTCCGATGATCATGTCTGAGTAGTCTACCAGTTAGGTTTAGGGATTCTCATTAAGGATTTCATGGAATTATAGGTTGATCAATCTATAGGGATTCATATGTGTTAGTTCTTCATCTAGGGTTGTTCTTAATGCTTGATCTGAACTGGCCACTTAGATTATTGATGTTAGGTTGATTTCCACAACGACAGTTGGTTAATTAGCTAGAAAGAACCTAGATGAGCAATTAAATTTGGTTTGGGAGAATTATGAACGAAAGGACTTGAGATTAATGCTTGTTTAGAACTCTAGGATTCGCAACGAAAGTTGGCTTGCTAGGTTGTTAGACATAGATAATATTCGCAACGAAAGTTGGTCTGTTATAATTCTGTGATTCTAGTTCTAGAACAGTTCTTAATTAGATCTCGATTGATCGATTATCCTGTGTTCCTGATTTCCTGAGAACTCCCTTGACTTGACACTTTTCCCTGATTGTTACAAACCGATCTTTATTTACTTTTCTGCCGCTCTGATTTACTGCTTACTTACTATTTACCTAGCTTAATCTGACGTTCTATAATCTATCGCAAGAGTCTAGAGTCTCTGTGGATTCGATACCCTAAATACTACAATAGCATAACTGTACACTTGCAGTAGAATATGATTAAAACTTAGACCCTATCAAGTTTTTGGCGCCGTTGCCGGAGACTCTTTGAGTTCGCCGATAGATTCAGTATTAGGATTTAGATTAAGCATTTTTTATTTTTCTAGTTTACTTACGTTTTTGTTTCTTTGGTGTTGCAGGAATCGCACTGCATCGATCGACGCATACCTCGCATCGATCGACACAAGGCAAAACCCGTGATACCGAAAGCTTGAGCACTTAGCAGGTCTCTCTCTATGGAGCCTGTGATTCTGATTCACGGTGAAGACGACATTTTACGAGACCAAGAGGGTCATATATGCAACGCAAAGGGTCAGAAACTGGATGGGGAAGGAAACCCCATCATACCAGAGTACTACGCATTGGTTGGGCAGATAGCTGAGATGAGAGACAAGATTGATTCTATCCACATCATCCTACTTAGGAAGAGACAAATCCGAGCTGATGCAGTAGCTGAAGAGTTTGCAGAGGTGAATTATATAGCTGGAGCTGATTATCATGGACAAACATATGTAAATCAGCAAAGACAAGGTTCTAGTTATGCTCTGAGATCGAGAGATTATGGTTATTCATCTCACCAAGCACCTCCTGCACCTACACATAAGAGCAGGTTGGAAGTCATGATGGAGCAGTTTCTTGAGGAACAACAACAGACCACTGTGTCTTTCAACTCGAAGCTTGATACCTTGTACACTGATTTGAATGGGAAGTTTGAGTCTTTGAACACTCATATGAGGCTGCTGGATAGACAAGTGGATCAAATTTAAAATTTTGCCAAAGGGAAGAATGCTCAGAAATCTCATGTCAACGCCATCTCAGTTCAGGTTGACCATAGGCTGGATCAGGGATCATATCTTGAAGTTAAGGCTATGGAAATTGTGGAAAACAAAGAAGAATCCGAGACTGAAATCCCTGAGTTTGAGAGCTTCGACGGACCAGACTCAACCGAGATTGACATTGATCTTTTGGTAAAATCCATCAGTGTCGATCGATCCCCTTTCAGTGTCATGGACACCCACATCAGAGCTTGGAAGGTTCAGATTGATAATGGACAAAGCCAATGAGAGAAATTTGAGTTTAAGACTGCTGAACTCGTGGAAGAAGCTGAAAAACCCGAGACTGAAGCTGGAACTCGAGATGAACTATCTGCGTCGATCGTTGCACCAAGTGCGTCGACCGTTGCATACCGTGAAAAATCAGCCTCACTTGTCTCTCGTGGAATTGTTAAGGAAAGGGTCTACAAACCTCCAATACCATTCCCAAAAGTTCCTATAAGGTCTAAACATGAGCAAAATGTAGTCAAGTGCATGGTAGTGGTGGATAAGGAGAGGAATGAAGCTCCACCAGCTGAAGCTTCGCGAGTTCATCCTTGTGTGTTGAGATATGCAAGGAAGATGGTCTCCACTGATGGTCATTTGAAAGATGAAGTTCAGATTGGTGGAATTACAGCTTCTGATAGTGGAGAAAAGAAGATGGTGGTTCCTCAGGAATCTACTCTAACATCTTCAGAGCCTAAAACTGCTCATAAGCGGAAAGCTCCGAACATCAGATCTCCACCAAAGCAAAGGTATGCACCTTCTAAACTTAAACCTCCTGACTTCATTGTTGTGAATGCAGGGAAACGCTCTATACCACCCAAGTTTTACTCCCGCCCTGAATTTCTTCCTACGTTCCTTGGGAGATCTCATGATCCGAATGCTTATACGCTACCTTGGATGAAGAGATATTCGCAGAGACACTCAAAGTCTCTGTTGAATCCCCCATAAGTCCGATCTCCTATCCCATAGTCAAGCTATTGACTTTAAACAAGCGCTGAGTGGGAGGCAACCCACTGTTAGGTTTGTTTTTTGTTTTCATTTTTCGTTTTTGATTTGGTGTTTTTGATTTTATGCTTTTGTGTGTTCAAAGCCGAGAGAACTAGGCAAAATCGCACTGAATCGATCGACACACTCAGTGCATCGGTCGACGCAGTTGCGATTTCTGGTTAGCCGATTCGATTGCGGTTCAGACACCGGTTACTTAAATAACCGCGGGCATATTCGCTTTGCATCGATCGACACCCTTGTGGCATCGATCGACGCAGGGCGACAACAGGTAAGTATTCTGCAACTTTTCGGATTGTTTTTCAATTTGATTATTCTTTCACCGAGCTCATGCTTTTATTACACTGGGGACAGTGTAGTTCAAGTGTGGGGGAGGTAGCTACTGACGCACGCTTTTGTTTTCTTAAGAGTCAGTTCTGTTTTTAAAAATTTGTTTTATTGAGTAAAAACGGTTTAAGTAAGAAACAGTGAATTTTTGAGGAGTTAACAACACTTGCAGGAACTTAAGTAACCATTGAGATGAGCTTACAGGATCAATCTATGACTTTTAGAAAACCCCAACACAGATCAGCCTACTGAGAACACCCACATCACTTCAGGTATCAGAGGATCCTTTACTGACTTCACCATTAATTTTGACTTAATTTTCTCACCTAAGGGCTTGGTATACCTTGAGTCGGACTCCTCTGTTAGTTCTGACACAGCTTGTAAACCTGTCCGAGTAAGGTTCCCTTCTCTCCTTCTCTAAAGTAAAAAAAAAAGAATACTAAACTGAGGATGAGCTAGTAGCTCTAAAGTGGTCACTGTAGTAGTAGCTACCACTATTACCTCTTGTGCATTCATGGAATGTGTCCAAAGTACACCCCATAACGGGAAGAGCACTGATAAAAAAATAAAATGATACCCAATGGGGGAAAATCAGTTGCTAAGGAAGGGAAAAAAGAAGAAAGGAACCAGAAAAAGATAGTATGGTGGTCTAGAGCTGAAAGAATAAGAATCCATGTGCCCTTTGATCGATAATCCTTGGGTGAGACCGCACTTAATAGCTTATAGAAGTCAGTAGGGTGAATTTGAATGCTTGAATGTGATTGTGGAGTTTACTTAGGACAGTTGCTAAGTGTGGGGGAAGTATATGTTGGTCTTGATGTCTTGCAGGTGATTCTTTCAGTGGCTTACTAAAGGGAATCTGAGTGTTGTTGCTTCTAGGATGAAAAGAGTTTCTGAAAGTTTTCAAACCTCTTCACTACATTCTGGTTCTCTGTTTTGCTTGAGGGCAAGCAAAGGCTAAGTGTGGGGGAGTTGATATACCATGGATTTTAGGGATTTTAGCCATGGTATATGTCTTATTTATCGAGTCTTTTATTATGTTTTGGAGTCTTTTTAGTATGTTTACAGGTCTATGTACGTTTGGAGCGGAATTGGACATTATGGCGCATTCTGGAGCATTTTGGAGCATTTGGCCGAGAAGATGAAGTCACTGCCCATATCAGACATGTGTGTCGATCGACACACAATGTGCATCGATCGACACAAGGTCGAGACAGACTTTTCTCGGCGGTTTTAATGAAGAGTTTGGATATTGCACTTTTGCCCAGAAGTTTCTCATAGTTACAAAGAAGCCCCAGCCGTGATTAGATCATTATATTAGGGTTTTTAAGCCATTGTTTAGGCGACGCTTTCAGTTCTAAGTTTTATTTTATTTCAGAGAGAGTTAGGGGCTGATCTTGTTCTTGAAAGAGAGAGGATTTTGAACCCCAATTCTTTATTCTGTTTTATGATATTTGGTTTTCTATTCATGATGTCTTCTGTTCCGATGATCATGTCTGAGTAGTCTACCAGTTAGGTTTAGGGATTCTCATTAAGGATTTCATGGAATTATAGGTTGATCAATCTATAGGGATTCATATGTGTTAGTTCTTCATCTAGGGTTGTTCTTAATGCTTGATCTGAACTGGCCACTTAGATTATTGATGTTAGGTTGATTTCCACAACGACAGTTGGTTAATTAGCTAGAAAGAACCTAGATGAGCAATTTGACTATTCGCAAAGAAATTTGGTTTGGGAGAATTGTGAACGAAAGGACTTGAGATTAATGCTTGTTTAGAACTCTAGGATTCGCAACGAAAGTTGGCTTGCTAGGTTGTTAGACATAGATAATATTCGCAACGAAAGTTGGTCTGTTATAATTCTGTGATTCTAGTTCTAGAACAGTTCTTAATTAGATCTCGATTGATTGATTAGCCTGTGTTTCTGATTTCCTGAGAACTCCCTTGACCTGACACTTTTCCCTGATTGTTTACAAACCGATCTTTATTTACTTTTCTGCTGCTCTGATTTATTGCTTACTTACTATTTACCTAGCTTAATCTGACGTTCTATAATCTATCGCAAGAGTCTAGAGTCTCTGTGGATTCGATACCCTAAATACTACAATAGCATAACTGTACACTTGCAGTATAATAGGATTAAAAATTAGACCCTATCAGTTCACAATTCAATTAAACCAAATTTCGTTGCGAGTAATTCAACCACAATTAGACCCTATCAGTTCACAATTCAATAATTGTTCTTCAACCTAAATAGTTCAGATTCTAAACCACACTTTCATGTCAATTTAACAACCTAAGATCTAGATTCTAAGTGATCAGGTTAGAAACTAGTGTTAAGCACAATTTAGATTGAAGAACAATTATTGATATGAATCCTTAACTGAAATAAATAAATCTACCAAGTCATAAAATCCTTAATGAGAATCCCTAAACCTAACTATGAATCTACTCAAACATAGATAATGAAAACATAATCAATGAATTAATAGATTGCATAAAAGAGAATAAAGAAGTAAAGGGGTTCGAAGTCTTCTCCGAAAAGCATAAAGCAGTACAGGATTGGATCAGCCCCAAGCTCTAAAAACTCTCAGCTCTAAGTATGAAAGCGTATCTAAAACTGATGTAAAAACCTAATTATATAAGCTAATCACGTCTTAGGGCTTCTTTGTAATTATCAGGAACTTTGGGCAAAACTGTGATTTCTTCATTCTTCATTAAAACCGCCGAGGAAGGCCCATCTCGCTCGTGTGTCGATCGATGCACGATGTGTGTCGATCGATGCATTATTCTGTTTTGGACAGTGAACTCTATCTCTCGGGTCAAAGCACCAAAATGAACCAAAAAGCTCCAATAACTCCAATTCCGCTCCAAACGTGCACATATCTAATAACACCTGTAAAAGACTCTAAAGAAACACTAAAAGACTCTAAAACATACTTATATCATGGTCTAAAACCGGTAAAAACTATGATATATCAACTCCCCCACACTTAGCCTTTGCTTGCCCTCAAGCAAAACAGAGAACTAAAACATGGTGAAGAGGTTTGAAAACTTTCAGAAACTCTTTTTATCCTAGAAGCAACAACACTCAGATTCCCCTTAGTAAGCCACTGAAAGAATCACCTGCAAGACATCAAGACCAACATGTACTTCCCCCACACTTAGCAACTGTCCTAAGTAAACTCCACAATCAATCCAAGCAATTCAAATTCACCATACTGACTTCTATAAGCTATTAAGTGCGGTCTAAGGATTATCGATAAAAGGGCACATGGATTCTTACTTTATCAGTTCTAGACCACCATACTATCTTTTTCTGGTTCCTTTTCTTCTCTTTTCCCTTCCTTAGCATTCTGATTTTTCCCATTCGGTATCATTTTATTTTTTTTTATCAGTGCTCTTCCCGTTAAGGGGTGTACTTTGGCCACATTCCATGAATGCACAGGAGGTAATAGTGTTTGCTACTACTCCCGTGACCACTTCGGAGCTACTAGCTCATCCTCAGTTTATTACTCTTTTTTTTTTTACTTTATGGAAGGGAAGAAGGGAACCATACTCGGACAGGTTTACAAGCTGTGTCAGAACTAACAAAGGAATCCGACTCAAGGTATACCAAGCCCATAGGTGAGAAAATTAAGTAAAATTAAGGGTGAAGTCAGTAAAGGATCCTCTGAATACCTGAATTGATATGGGTGCCCTCAATAGGTTGATCCGTGTTGGGTTTTCTAATAGTCATAGATAGATCTTGCAACTTCATCCCAATGGTTACTTAAGTTCCTGCAAGATGTTGTTAACTTCTCAAAAATTCACTGTTTCCTACTTAAACCGTTTTGACTCAATAAAACAATTTTTTTTTAAAAACGGACTGACTCTAAGAAAATAGAAAGATAATAGTCAGTACCACCTCCCCCACACTTGAAACACACTGTCCCCAGTAGTGTCAAGCTAAGGTTCAGTAAAAGAAAGAAAAATGTTAAAGGATGTGATAAGTTCTGTCTGATTTTTACCTCTGCCGCTCATGCATCGATCGTTACATAAATGTAACGACCGTTGCAAGGTGATTTGCATCATGATTCGATCGTTGCTCAGGACCGCAACGATCGCTGCAATGCAATTTTCCGTTTGTGACGATCGATACACAGGACCGTGTCGATCGTTGCATTGCGATTCTGTCGAAACCTGCAGACAAAACTCACCATAACCAAAAACAAACGTAAAATCCTAACAAAAACACCAAAAATGAATAGCAAAAACAAAACAGTGGGTTGCCTCCCACTCAGCGCTCTTTTAGCGTCAATAGCTTGACGTTTTAGCTCAATCAGACAGAGGGTGCAACATCCAGAGGCAAAATCTGACCTCCTGGAATCTCGGCCTTAGCCCAATAATGCTTTACTCTCTGTCCATTTACAGTAAATTCCTTACCTTCCTGGCTGATTAGAACGACAGCTCCATAAGGACGTACCTCCTTGATTGGGAAAGAACCAGACCACCTTGATCTCAGCTTACCTGGAAACAATTGCAAACGAGAGTTATACAAAAGTACCTGATCATTAGACTCAAATTGTCTAGAGATAATCTTCTTGTCATGATAAGCCTTAGTCCTCTCCTTGTACAGTTTTGAGTTTTCATAAGCAAAATGTCTAATCTCATCCAACTCATTAAGCTGCACCAATCTCCTCTCTGCAGCAGTCTTAAGATCGAAGTTCATCTGCTTTACATCCCATGACGCTTTGTGTTCAAGCTCTACTGGCAGATGACATGCTTTCCCATACAGCAGATGAAACGAAGTAGTCCCAAGTGGTGTCTTGAATGCAGTCCGGTAAGCCCATAGTGCATCATCTAGCTTTGCTGCCCAATCCTTCCTTGTCTTCCCAACTGTCTTCTCTAAGATCTCTTTGATCTGTCTGTTAGAAACCTCAACTTGTCCACTAGTCTGAGGGTGATAAGGAGTAGCAACTCGGTGATGAACTCCATGCTTGTGTAGCAACTTCTCGAAGACCTTATTAATGAAATGAGATCCTCCATCACTAATCACTATCCGAGGTACTCCAAATCTAGGGAATATGATGGTCTTAAACTGCTTAATAACCACCGAAGAATCATTGGTTGGACTAGCTATTGCTTCTACCCACTTAGATACATAGTCCACAACATCCAAGATAAACTTATTCCCATAGGATGAGGGAAAAGGACCCATGAAATCTATGCCCCAGCAATCGAAAACCTCAACCTCAAGAATGAAATTCTGAGGCATCTTATGCTTATTGCTGATTTTCCCTCTCCTCTGACAGGCATCACACTGAGAAACAAAGGAATGAGCATCCGCAAACATTGTAGGCCACCAGAAACCTGCTTGCAAAATCTTAGACATAGTCTTGAAAGTAGCAAAATGTCCAGCATAATCTGATCCATGACAATGGAATAAGATATCTGGAACCTCTGATTCAGCAACGCATCTCCTGTAAAGACCATCCGAACAATGCTTGTAGAGATAAGGCTCATCCCAGTAGTATCGTATGAGATCCCTGAAGAACTTCTTCTTGGCATACCCCTACAAATCATCCGGTTCAGTCTCTGCAGCCAGGTAATTAGCTATATCTGCGTACCAGGGTCGATCGGTGGTTGCGACAGCATCTACTTCGAAAACATAGTCTCCAATTTGAACCGTGAAAGGTTCTGGGTTCATATCCGCACTGCAACGATCGTCGCATAGAGTAGCATCAATCGTCACAGTCTCGACACATGCATCGATCGTCACAGATGTGGCATCGATCGACGCAGTGCGATTAAGCTGACAGTTTTGCAAGTTTCTGTCCAAATCCATCTGAAACACTATCCCAATCATATTGACGTTCTCCTCAGGCAAGAAATCCTTAATGGGCACGTCTTCCTCAACCAGCATCCTTGAAAGATGGTCGGCAACTCCATTCTCAACTCCCTTCTTGTCCTTCACTTCAATGTCAAACTCCTGAAGCAACAGAATCCATCTCAACAATCTTGGCTTAGCATCTTTCTTCTGCATTAGATATTTCAGGTCTGAATGATCAGTGTGTACAATCACCTTGGAGCCAACAAGATAGGGGCGGAATTTCTCAAATGCAAAGACAACAGCCAACAACTCCTTCTCTGTAGTGGCATAGTTTCTCTGCGCATCATCTAGTGTTCTGCTGGAATAATAGATATCATGAAGATTTCTGTCCTTCTTCTGCCCCAGAACAGCTCCTACAGCATAGTCACTCGCATCACACATAACCTCAAAAGGTAAATCCCAATCTGGTGGCTGAACTATAGGAGCACTCACTAATGCCTGCTTGATATATTGAAATGCAGTCTGACAATCTGCATTGAACTCAAACTTGCTATCCTTACACATCAAAGCAGTTAGTGGTCTAGCAATCTTACTGAAGTCCTTGATGAACCGTCTATAGAAACCAGCATGTCGTAGAAAGCTCCTTACAGACTTCACAGAATCAGGCGCCTGAAGGCTGGTCATTACTTCGATCTTAGCGCGGTCTACTTCTATCCCTGCTTCAGACACTTTATGTCCAAGTACAATGCCATCTCTGACCATGAAATGGCACTTCTCCCAATTAAGAACTAAGTGCTTCTCCTCGCATCTAGCTAGTACCTTGCACAGATTATCCAAGCACTCATTATAAGATGACCCATAGACTGAGAAGTCATCCATAAACACCTCCATAAAGTCCTCAATCATATCAGTGAATATGGACATCATGCATCTCTGGAAGGTGGCAGGTGCATTGCAGAGTCCAAAAGGCATCCTACGATAAGCAAATGTGCCATATGGACAAGTAAAGGTGGTCTTTCCCTGATCCTCTGGATGAATAGGAATCTGGAAGAAACCTGAATATCCATCGAGGAAGCAATAGTAAGGGTGATTTTCTAACCTCTCCAGCATCTGATCAATGAAGGGTAAAGGGAAATGATCCTTCCTTGTCGCAGCATTGAGCTTCCTGTAATCTATGCACATCCGGTGTCTAGTCACAGTCCTTGTAGGAATCAGCTCGTTCTTCTCATTCTTCACTACTGTAACTCCGCCTTTCTTAGGCACTACATGGACTGGACTCACCCAATCACTATCTGAAATTGGATAGATAATCCCAGCATCTAGGAGCTTCATGATCTCTTTCTTAACCACATCCTTAAGGTTAGGATTCAGCCTTCTCTGATGCTCAACTGATGTCTTAGACTCGTCCTCAAGATGTATCTGATGCATGCACAGCTCCGGAGAGATACCTGAAATGTCATCAAGAGAATAGCCAAGAGCTTTGCGATGCTTGCGCAGCTTGCTTAGCAGTAAAGTGAGCTCTGCGTTGTTCAAACTTGCATTAACAATCACTGGATAAGTTGAATTAGGTCCAATAAATGCGTACCTTAGCCCGGATGGAAGTTGTTTCAGCTCAATTTTCGGAGCCTTTTCCTCTGCCCAGTCTCTGTCTACATGCAACGATCGATGCCCTGAAGGTGTCGATCGATGCAATATCGCGTCAGACACATCCAATTGCATCACTTGCTCAGTAGAGTTCATTAGCCAAGCATAGCAGATTGCGGGCTCGTCTTGCAGGTGTTCCAGCTCCATTATAGAGCTCAGTAAGGCTCTCTCCAGTGGATCCTCAGCATGTGACCTATGAAAGTTTTCTACAGCCAAATCACTGAGTGTGTACACATAGAAGGTCTGTCCGTGGATGGTGGGTCTCTTCACCAGTTTGTCCATATCAAAGCTCATCTTCAGATCACCCACATTCAGAATTATTTTACCTCTCTGGCAGTCAATCATCGCACCCGCAGTAGCTAAGAAAGGTCTACCCAAAATCAGTGGATCCTTTGGTTCCTCTCCATACTGCATAACCACAAAATCAATAGGAATCACACATTGGCTAATCATTATAGGCACATCCTCCAATATTCCTTCAGGAATTCTGATTGTTCTGTCTGCTAAAACCAGTGAGATCCTAGTGGGCAGGAAATCAGTCATCCCAAGTCTCTTAGCAACAGAGAAGGGCATAAGGTTCACACTAGAACCAAGATCACATAGAGATCTTTCAAATCTTTCCCTGTAGATAGCACAATCTAACACAAAGCTCCATGGATCTTTCAACTTCTCAGGAATTCTGCCCTGAATCACTGCACTACATACCTTTGTGATCATCATTGCACTCTCCTCATTAGACCATTTACCAGCAAGTAAGTCCTTAAGACATCTCTTCATCACAGGAGTAGTCTCCATAGAGTCAATCAAAGGCACTTCGATCTTCACCTTTTTAATGATCTCCTTGCATTTGGCATACTGCTTATCGTTCTTAGCCTTCCTGGGGTTCTTAGGAAAAGGTACCTTAGGCTTGTAGACCCTTTCATTTGACTTTTTCAGCTTTTCTGCATCTGAGCTCTCTGCAGTCGCCTTGCGTCGATCATTGCTAGTGTTGCATCGATCGTTGCTGGGCGACTGTGTCACTACCTCTGCGTCGAGCTTCAACTCATCATCTTTGTTTTCGCTTTGCATCGACCGTTTCTGAGGTGCGTCGATCGATGCATTGCGAATTCCACGAATCTCATCTTCCATTTCTTCAAATTCCACGATCTCTTCAACACTCAACTGCTTTTTCTGGGCAGGAAACAACTCCTTACCACTTCTCAATGTCACTGCATTGCACTGATACTTAGGATTAGCATCAGTCCGTCCCGGAAGATATCCATCTGGCCTCTGAACATATCCATCAGTCCTCGCAACCTTAGCATCAAGCTCCTTCATATGTGTGCTCAAGGATTCAAACTTCCCATTCAGATCCTCATACACAGCTCTTAACTTCTTGTCGAAGTCTACAACATTCTTGGTCTGACCTTTCAGCAGCTGATCCATCATACTCTCCATCTTGCTCTCATGAGCATTATCAGCAGGAGGTGTTTGGTAAGAGGAATATCCATAAGTCCTCTGATTACCTTGTTGAAAAGGCTTCTGGAAACCAGCATTTTTTCTGAAGCCAGAAGGGTTTTGATTGCTTGTGAAAGCACTCTTCTGTCCACCATTGTAGAACCTATTACCTTGCTGTCCTCCAAACCTATTTCCTTGAAAACCAGATCCTCCAATGTAGTTCACATCCTCTTCTTGACTATCTTCTTCAGCATTGATCACTTCTACATCTTGAGCAAAATGGACAGCTTTCTTCCCAGCCAGCAAATTACAGACAGTGTCCAATTTGTTCCTAATATCAGCTATCTCCAGATTGTCTACCTTCCCACCAGATTTCTTCCTTCTCCTATCAGCAGTCTTGCAACTATTACTGCTTACTAAGTTGTCTATCAGTTGCTTAGCTTGCTCAGGAGTCCTAGTGTTGAAATTTCCATTGCTGGAATTATCCAACGCGGTCTGGTATGGGAGATCTATACCTCTAAAGAAAATACCCAACAATGTTACCTCAGTGAATCCATGATGCGGGCAGTCACGTTGGTACTTCTTAAACCTCATCCAGGCTGTCTTAAGAGGCTCTATAGGACCTTGGGAGAAAGTGAGAATGTCCTGTCTCGACTGATCAGAGCGAGCATCATCATAGAAGTGTCTCAGAAACTCACTCTTAACAGCGTCCCATGTAGTAAACTTCCCAGGTGGAAGTTGTTTCAGCCAGGCAGCAGCATCTCTAGCGAGAGAGTAGGGGAAAAGTTTGAGAAACAGATAATCATAGTTCACTCCATCATACTTCATCCCAGTGACTATGTCCTCAAACTCATCAATATGATCCATTGGCTGCTCATTAGGGAAACCATGGAAGGCATTCTGCCTCAGAATAGAGTAGTTGATGGTCTTGATCTCGAAGTCATTCCTCTCAAAACCAGGAGACACAAGAGCTGACCGGTTAGCATGAAACTCATTCGGACGGTTATAGTCAGCTAAGGTCCTCTCATTAGCAACAGGAGGATTAACCATCTGCCTCTCACCTTATCCTTGGCCTTGTCCTTGTCCTTGCTCTTGTTCTTGTTCAGGCTCAAGGATCACATTCCCTTCAGCATCAATCCTATGCCCAGCAGCATTGTACGTTCTCAAACCATTCTTGCTCGTTGAATTTTCCTGTTAGTCCTCTCTAGTCTAGCAAGCTCTTCAAGTTGGAGATTAACGAGATTAGTATTCAGATTAGTTCTGGTATCACGCGTCTGCATAAACCGTCTGTAATCGCAGTGCAATGATCGATGCTGAGGTGCAACGATCGACCCAACTCCAGTCGCTTAGTAACGATCGACACAAAAGAGGCAACGATCGATGCTAGGCGAATGTCAAACCTGCGATAGAGAAAAACAGAGAAAATTAGTAACCAAAAACAAAAAATAAAAATCCTAGTCTAAACCCTAAGTTCAAATCTATCGAAGACTCAAAAGAGTCCCCGGCAATGGCGCCAAAAACTTGATAGGTCAGGTTGTATCCCTATTCTAACTGCAAGTGCACATTGATGTGAATGTAGTACTTTAGGGTATCGAATCCACAAGGACTCTGGGCAACGATAGATTAAGAACAATCAAGTTAAAACTAGGAGAGAGCAATGTAATGAGAAACTAAAAGTAATGCAAGAAAGTAAATCAGTAGCAAGATCGGTTTGTAGGCAATTAACTAAAAGCGCTAAGTCTAGTGAGCTCTCAGGAAATCAGACAAGCAGATAAATTATTCAGTCAGGATCAAATTAAGTACGGTTCTAGAACTCAAACACGGAAATAGAATTAACCAACTTTCGTTGTGAGAATTCTCTAACCTTAATTGTAGAAATCCAAATTTCTTTGTAATTCCTAACAGATTAAACTAGCTTTAAGATTAAGTTCGATATGTTCACAATTCAATTAAACCAAATTTCTTTGCGAGTAATTCAATTGCTCAACCTAAATAGTTCAGATTTTAAACCACACTTTCGTGTCAATTTAACAACCTAAGATCTAGATTCTAAGTGATTAGGTTAGAAACTAGTGTTAAGCACAATTTAGATTGAAGAACAATTATTGATATGAATCCTTAACTGAAATAAATAAATCTAGCAAGTTATAAAATCCTTAATGAGAATCCCTAAACCTAACTATGAATCTACTCTGACATAGATAATGAAAACATAATCAATGAATTAATAGATTGCATAAAAGAGAATAAAGAAGTAAAGGGGTTCGAAATCTTCTCCAAAAAGCAGAAAGCAGTACAAGATTGGATCAGCCCCAAGCTCTAAAAACTCTCAGCTCTAAGTATGAAAGCGTATCTAAAAACTGATGTAAAAACCTAATTATATAAGCTAATCACGTCTTGGGGCTTCTTTGTAATTATCAGGAACTTCTGGGCAAAACTGTGATTTCTTCATTCTTCATTAAAACCGCTGAGGAAGGCCCATCTCGCTCGTGTGTCGATCGATGCACGATGTGTGTCGATCGATGCATTACTCTGTTTTGGACAGTGAACTCTATCTCTCGGGTCAAAGCACCAAAATACTCCAAAAAGCTCCAATAACTCCAATTCCGCTCCAAACATGCATATATCTAATAACACCTGTAAAAGACTCTAAAGAAACACTAAAAGACTCTAAAACATACTTCTATCATGGTCTAAAACCGGTAAAAACCATGATATATCAACCAACAAATAATTTTGAATGATAACATACACTAACGAATATATTAATCAACACCATAACAAATACTCGCCTTGGTCCCCATAATCAGATAAATCACACTCTGCTTATACAAACTAACCCCTGGGAAATACAAGTGCTCCTCAATGGTCAAAAATTAGTATTCTTCTAGTGAATAGTGTTAGTTCATGTTCAAAAACGCCAATCTCCAAGCCAACATTAGTTGGTCATCATCATTTTCATGGTTTTTCTTATGAGCCTCCCATGGGCCACATTGAGAGGTTCAGAGACTTGGTAACTAGCATGAAGCATGATAAAGTCAACTAAGACTATCTATTTTACAAGCTCTTCCCACACTCTCTTGGTGATGAAGCTCCTTATTGGTTGAGGTAGTTGCCAACAAGTTCTCATACCAATATGGATGACACTCGTGATCAGATTAACTGAGGAACCTGATTTCTTAGTTTAAACAAGCTCCTGATGAAAACTTTAAGGCTACTTGGGTGCGTTTTAGAACGTATCAGCATCTTGCCACACCATTGTTTCTCTCAATTTCAATTGTTGGCATTTTCTTCATAGGTGTGGATTGGAGGTATCAGATGGCCTTGGATGTTGCTAGCATTGGAAACTTCAAAATGAGGTCTCCTGAGCAGGCGAGTGAGCTGATTGAGAACTTGACGTCTAGCAATAGTACCACGAATGCTGATTTTGAAAAGCAGCAGTTAGCAGAAAATATGGATGAAGTTCAATTTGCTTAAATGAACAATAAGCTGGGATATGTGCATAATATTTCGGTGGGAAAGAAGCATGTTCAGTTTGCTGCAAATGTTGAGAATTATGATATAGTTGATGAGTGTGAGGAAGAACATGTCAACTACATTAGTTGAACTGGTCAGTGTCGGAGAAATGAGAATCACCATGGAAACATGACTTAAACTAGTAATGGTCAGAAGAGTGCTTAACAAGAAATTAAAACTCTTATGGCTACACCCCAACGCATGCGTTTCAAAGAACTTTTCAGAATAAAAATTCATTCACAATGACTTATAGAGCTTCTTCTTACCAAGCGCCTCGTGCTCCAACTCATGAGAGAAGACTAGAAGCTATGATGAAATAGGTTCGTGAGAGACATCATAAGACTACTGCGGACTTCAACAAAAAGATTGATGCCATGTATGCAGTTTTGAATGGAAAATTTGAGGCATTGAACATCAATATGAAGCAATTGGATACTCAATTTTATCAAATTGTTGGAGCTGTGAAAAGAAAAGATGGATTCCTTCTTGGAAGGACTTATTCTAATCCCAAATACCAGTGCAATGCCATTATGCTGAGAAGTGGAACATAGCTATTCCAAAAAAGGTTAAGTGCAGAAGAACTCGTGGAGTTAGAAGAGAAGGAAGGAGATGATTTTGTAGACGAAAGACCAGTGTCGGTCGACAATCTAAAGTGTCAGTCAACACCAGTTATACTGAAAGATTCTTCAAGTTTCGAGCACGAACAATTTTCGGCCAAGGTCGGCAAGGGAGAAAAAGTGGTGTCGAGCAAGGTTGGTGTCGCCCGGAACCAATCTACGGAGGAGATTTCAAGTTCTCATGACAGACATAAATCGACCAAGGTTGATTCTAAGCCTGAAACCAAAAGAAAATCGTTCGAGGACTCAACTCAAAAAATTAATGTCAACCGAAACCACCTCAGTGGAGATCAACACCACATAGAAACAAACAAACAAACAATTTTTTTTTAAAACACTAGCCGTGACGAGAAGGCTTACAAGCCTAAGATACATTTCCTGAGAAACCCAAAGAAGTCAAAATACTAGCTTTTTGTGGCTAAGTACAAGACTATGTTGAGTAAGGTCACTGTTAAAGTTCCTTTAATGGATGATATCAAGACTGCTTTTTTTCCAAGATGTGTTTGAAACATATGCTCACAACAGATATGGGTGACGAGGAAAATGTGATGATGATTATTGAGGTCTGTAGTGCTATCATCTAGAACAAAATTCTAGAGAAACTAGAAGACCCATGAAGGTTTGTCTTAAACTGCCCTATCTTTGTGGATAGGTTCAAGAGATTGTTGTGTGAACTGGGATCGAGCATAAATCTGAGTCTTATTCAGTTGTTTTGAGGATGGGGATGCTATTTTGCACCTACTAGTATCTCTCTGATTCTAACTAATCATTCCATCAAGATTCTAGAGGGTCTTTTAGAAGATGTGCTGGTGCAATTTGGTGACTGCATGATCTCCACAGATTTCGTGGTTCTGCAGTATAATGATGAGCCTAAGGATCCACTTATCCTAGACAAACCCTTCTTGGCTTTAGCTGGCGCTATTATTGATGTAAAGCAAGGTAAAACCGGTCTGAATGTGGGTGATCTGCTGACGAATTTTGACATGGACAAGCTGATGAGGCGACCTACGATCAGTGAACATACCTTCTATGTAGACACACTGGATCATTTAACTGCTGAGATATCTTATGAGATGCATCATGCAAACCCTTTGGAGAAGACATAAAAGAGTTATACGCATGAGATGGAGTGTCAGGATGACATTACTGGATATGTCAGAAAGGTGGATGCTAGTGAGCATGTGATGCATTTGGTAGCTCAGGAGGATATGCTTTTCACTTCACATAAATCTGCGACACTCAGCTATTAGAGCGAGGAAAAGGCTCCCAAAATCGAGCTGGCATAGCTTCTTGCAGGCCTAAAATACGCATATCTCGGTCAGAATTCTACTTATCATGATATTGTCAATGCTTATTTGAATGATGCATAACTCACTTTATTGCTAAGAAATTTGTGCAAGCATCACAAAGCTCTCGGCTCTTTTCTTGATGACATTCCATGTATCTTTCTGGACTTGTGCATGTATAAGATCCACTTTGAGGATTAGAGCATGTAACGCCCCCTTCCCGTTTTTCGCTGACAAAAATTGACCAGCCAATAATCAAATGAAAATATGATCGTTAAAACTCGTGCAGCCAAATAGAAAGAGTTGTTACATTCGAAGCCGGACACAGTTCAGTCAGAGTCAGAACTTTGATTTTTTGTTTTTTTTTCGCCTCGACAGCCAAAGGCTTTGCAACCCGTACCGCATCAGCGAGTTGTTTATACCAGACTAGCCTAATATGAGAGTGACTCATATTGTGAATAAAAATACTTAATTTGATTAATATATTATTTTATAAAATAATTAAACGATAGTGTTGTATACAGACTTTTAACACGATAAATATGTAATATACAAAATACCATTTTACAAAATCAATGAAATCTACTCCGGTGGTCCTAAATCCAGCGTCCACTATTCGGTCTCCCTCTAAGGTTACCTGGAAAACAAAAGAGTTGGTGAGGAAGCTAATCTTTTTCCAGTGAATTGGCTCCCACTAAAAGGGCTTAACCCAACCCAATCATCCCTAAATAACAATTAAAAGTCGAAGCAACGTAAAAGAAAGAAAACTTGATTACATGTTACCTCCCTGTGAGTTAACACGTAACATTTTAAACAAAACATTATATAATGATGGAAATCGAGAACACTGCAGCACATTCTCTTGATTAGACTCGATCTAAATACTAAACGCAAATCTAACACTTCCTCAATGTCATGAGCCCCTAACGCAAACTCGGTAATATTCTTTAGGAACACCTAGATACCTATAGCTAGAATCTTCCAGCCTCATATACGTAAACACAAAGTCCTACGAATAGGATATCGTTCTCTGTCCATCGATACACGATGACTCGAACTATCCCTAGATAGCCAAATTTCCATGCAGCCCGACCTAGGACGCGACCCTGTTTCTCCGAAATAAACACCTACCGGCATCACCCAGTAGGTTAACGCATAGCCAAAACCACTACTCGAAGATACATGAACTGATCAGGATTTCTCGAGGATCCAATCGAGAAGGAAGCACCGGAACGCCAATGCAAGACTCGCAGGATCTAACGCACCATAAATCATCTTAAACATAATAATAAAAGTAGGAAGACTCACTGAGACTCTATGACTCCATGCAAGACCAATAAGATCAACAATTTAAAATGACTTAACCCAATACCCCAAACTATCCCGCAAGTCCTAACCACCATATCACCAATCACTAACTCAACCTGTAATACTCGTTCCCGTACCAGAATAGGTATCAAATAACAAAGTCTATTCGACCCAATACCGAAATAAACAAAAATCCACAACAATCAAACTCAACAATTCAGTAAATAACACAACCAAGAAACGATTTACTTAGTTTAGTTCTTAGCTCTTTATTAGTTTTGGTTCAATCATTTAATATCATTTGATTATATAAGGTCAATTTATTTATTTATTTATTTATTCGCTAGTTTAAAGTTAGTAAACTTACTAACTTCCTAACCCATTTAAACTCAATTTTAACTTCTTTCTTTAATTTTAGTCTATTGATTCTATAATTCGGTTTATTAGTTCATGTCATTTTTATTTAGTCCTAGTCCAATTATTTATCTTAGTTTATTAAATTTTTATTATTGTCTCATATACTTTATTATCTAGGTTCCCTATAAATTATAGTTCTTATTTACTTTATATACATATATTATACTACTCGATCAATAATCAATTATTTATTCTAACTACACAATTAATTAATTTTATCAACGTAATCAACATACCATTTTTAATAATAAACATGCAATGCATATTTATTATCTTAGTCGGTTTATTTAACCCAATTACTTAATCAAACTAATTCGCCCGAAGTTCATTTTAAATAAGGTTTATTCCTATGGATTCTAGAGTTTATGTGTTCTCATATCATATGTAGACTGTATCTAATCTAATGCAACAATTAATAAAGTATCACTAACTCACAGTAAATTTTGGTTGGAAGGCGGATGTGACTGGTATATATCTTGACCAAACCCCTATCCGAACCTCAAACCCAATTTCTGACACTCCTTTATGACGAACTCGAACTCTGCCGCTACTGACTAAACTAACTTTGGCTACTCTTTTATAAATAAAAAGAAATACGGTTCATCGAAAAAGTTATTACGCCGAAAAATCTCGTTTTTAAAGAATATTTTTGAGAATATTTCGGCATAATATCTTTTCTTTCTCCATCTTTTTTTTTTCTTTTTCTCCTATTTTCTTTCTTCTCTCCCTCTCTTCTTATTTCTTTCTTTTCTCTCTCTCTTTAAAAAAGAAATATTTAAAATATACAAACATAAACTCTTAGCTTTTAACTTTTTCTATGATTCTAAAACAGCACATTTTGATAAACAGCATAAATCATAATCAAACAATAAACTTATAATATAATATAAAAATAATTTAAGGATTCAATTTAAATTGATGGTGTGAATGGTAAGTTGGAAAATTATAGACAGCAGACGAAAATTAGGAGGAGAAACAATTCAATTTAGGTTTGTTGCTTTTTTTGTTTGAGTTATATTTAAAAATTAGAAACAAAACTAATTAACATTTATTTAAGACCAAAAGATTTATGGATCATTTTATGATTTTGTTTAAACTTATTATGAACCCAAATTTTTATTAGAAAATATTAAAATCCATTTAATTCTAACATATTTTATTTTTATTTTTTGATAAGTGTTATGGATTAACAAAAAAAATTATGTGGAGTCACTCAATTTTTAATCAAAACAATGTTTTCAAAAATAGGTGGGTCAACTGGGCCATTCTCTCTTACTACACCTCTCAGTAGAATGATTAGAATCTAAAGCATAATTATCTGTTTCAGGTTCTGAATTAGAAAAATAAATCCCCACAAAATTGGTTAAGCCACCATTAACAACTATATACAACATAGATGGATTGCTTGATAAACTTTTACACATGATCTGGCAGAAGATCATGAGTGAACTCATAAGCTTAACGGTTGTGATCAATCATGGAGAGACTGTTGTGGAAGTAAATGATGATCATGCGAGGGATATGGCATCTTATGCTCATGCTATTGAAGAAACGATAAAAGATTTTGATTACCTTCATAAATTGTGTTGGGATTAAAGCAAACAAAGTCCTACATTGGAAAGTTTAGACAATAATGTTCTAATATATAAATAATGTCCAACTGATTAGTATGAAGTTTTTTGGGAGAAACCCAAAGATAAATCCGTGCGGGCTTTACCACTTAGGCCAAAAAACGAATAATATTATACTAATAAAAAAGTTGGACATGGACTTAGAAAAAGCCCAATAATTTTTATTAGAGCTCAGGTTCAAAAAAGTGGACCTGGAAAATGGGTTGGACTGCAAGTTAGTTGTAAGAGGTCCTCAAAATGATCTCGGGAATAAGGGGTGCAAGGGTCTTGTGTTGAAAGTCTTTTTGACAGGCCTAGAGAGTCAGACGGCGAGTTCCGTTGGTGAGTACAGCGGTACAAGAAAGGTGGAAAGTTTCGTTGGAAGAGATACCAACGATATGTGATCCTTGGTTTGAGGAGAAGTTTATTGGAATTAAAGCAAACAAAGTCCCACATTGGAAGTTTAGACAATAATGGTCTAATATATAAGCAATGTCCAACTCTGATTAGTATGAGGTTTTTTGGGAAGAGCCCAAAGATAAATCCGTGCGGGCTTTACTACTTGTGCCCAAAGCGGACAATATCATACTAATAAGAGAGTTGTACATGGGTTTAGAAAAATCCCAACAATTGGTATCAAAGCTCAGGTTCAAACATGTACCGGGAGAAGTGGGTTGGACTGCAAGTTCCTTGTGGGAAGGAATCCTCAGGTGACCTTGCGAATAAGGGGTGCCAAGGTCTTGTGTCGAAAGTCTTCCTGACAGGCCCATAGGGTCAGGTGGCGAGTTCAATTTTTGGGATTTTTCTAAGCCCATGTCCAAATCTCTTATTAGTATGATATTGTCTGCTTTGAGCCACATATCCTTGATATCTCCTCCAGCGAAACTTGGCACCCTTCTTGTATTATCGTACAAACCAACAGAACTCGCCGCTTGACCCTCTAGGCCTGTCAAGAAAACTTTCGACACAAGGCCATGGCACCCCTTATTCGCGAGGTCACCTTGAGGACTCCTCCCACAACGAACTTGCAGCCCAACCCATTCTCCAGGTCCACCTTTTTCGAACCTAAGTTCTGATACCAATTGTTGGGCTTTTTCTAAGCTTATGTCCAACTCTCTTATCAGTATGATATTGTCCTCTTTGGCCCCAAGTGGTAAAGCCCGCACGGATTTATCTTTGGGCTCCTCCCAAAAGGCTTTATATTAATTAAAGTTTGACATTACTTATACATTTGACCATTATTGTCTAAACTTTCAATGTGGGACTTTGTTTGCTTTAATCCCACAAACCTCTTCTCAAACCAAGGACCACATATATCCTTGGTATCTCCTCCAGTGAACTTGGCATCTTTTTTGTACCGCCATACTCACCAACGGAATTCGCCGCCTGACCCTATAGACCTGTCAGGAAGACTTTTGACACAAGGCTCTGACACCTCTTATTCGCAAGGTCACCTTGAGAATTCCTTTCCACAAGGAACGTATAGTGGAACTCACTTCTCGTGGTACACGTTTGAACCTGAGCTCTGATACTAATTATTGGACTTTTTAAAATCCATTTCCAACTCTCTTATTAGTATGATATTGTCCATTTTGAATTTAAATTGTAAATTCCGCACGGATTTATATTTGAAATCCTCTCAAAAGGCTTAATACTAATCAAAATTAAATATTACTTGTATATCAGAACATTATTGTCTAAATTTCTAATATAAAACTTTGTTTGTTTTAATCCCAATGGATTACATCAGTCTGTTTAACACGTGCATGTTATTTTCTCTCTCTACTTCTTCTCTTGATATTGATATTGGAATGAATAAAATGAAAAAGATGGATCCTCTTTTATAGTGAAGTAAAGGTTGTAAATGGTAGACACTTGTCCTCCCTCTTCCTCTCCTTCTTACACGCCATCACCCAAAAACCTTAGAGCACCTCCAACAGCGTTCTCGACATAGTTTCTAAAAAAATTTGTTTAATAATTTTTTTTTAACAGGCGAAAAAAATAAATAAATAAATAAGAAAGAACCATTCATGTAGCGCCACGTC
Source organism: Orychophragmus violaceus (assembly GCA_030180135.1). Taxonomy (NCBI): domain Eukaryota; kingdom Viridiplantae; phylum Streptophyta; class Magnoliopsida; order Brassicales; family Brassicaceae; genus Orychophragmus; species Orychophragmus violaceus. The sequence continues at coordinate 25,123,202 of CM058239.1, forward strand.
AGCACTACAGGGTAGATACGGTTTCTTATTTAGGGATTTTACGGATCGTATGTTAACTGTAGATGTAGGGCCCACATCATATTTTATTATTTTTTGTTTAAGAAATCGTGCTAAGATACTCCATTGTATCTGCTCTTATATAAGATATAATGCATTTCCTTCTCTGGACACTTCACTCTTATAGATTCATTGCATCATTTTCCTTTCCTTACTCCTCTTGACACCTCACCTTTATAAATTCATTGCATCCTCCTTCCAAGAGAGAGAGTTCATTGAACTCATTTGCTTTCACTCCACTTCTAATGTGACACTTAATTAAGTGTGACATGACTAAATTCAAGTTCAATGTATCCTTCTTCTAAATATGACACATTACACTCTTCTTCTCTTTTTCCCATAAACCATGAAACCATGCTCATGTGAAACAAGATTCAACGAACTCTTTTTTCTTTCTTTTATCTCCATGTGACCAATATAACAAAAAGAGAAATTAATTGTATTCCTACAAAACATGTGCAAAAATACTTACCCCTCTTCCCTTCCACGTCTCCTCCCCTCAAGATTATTGGTTTAATTGTTACTTGATGGACAAGTAATTTCCAAAATGAATTTTAATTTGCTAATCAAAGAAAAAAACTTATTTAATTAAACTCTTAATTCAAGAAAAAAACTTTTAATTTCCAGTTAAGCTTTTAGTTTACTTATAAATCGTCATTTGTTCCAATGATGTCATTCTTTTAGTTTTATCTTGACCACTGATTTTCCAATATGTCCTAAAGTTTCATCAAATTTCATTTTGGTTTGATATCACTCCGATCTCTGGTTTTGAGAAATTTATTTTTAAAAAAATTATTATAAAATTATAATAATTTCTCAAAAATAAATTTTTTTGTTTAAAATATTATTTTTAAAAATAATATTTTATTTATCCGGCGACGAGATATTACATTCTCCTCTTCTTACATAAATTTGTCTTTGAATTGTGAAGTTTGTCGACCTTCTCCAACACCATCCTTCCGCTGCAAAATTTGACATCAGATTCATTATCTTATACAAAGAAGCACAGACTTGTCTATATATCATACTCAAACTCAGTCGCTTTGGAAAGAGTTTACGAGTCTACGATCTCCAACTACTACTATTGAAGAATTCTTAGAAAGAAAAAGAGACAAATCAAGTTATTAATTTCCTTATGAGACTCAATGAAAAATATGAAAGCATTCGAAGCCGATTCGTTATTAAGAAGACTTTGTCATCCTTGTCAGAAGTTTATAATCTTTATGATAAAAAAGACAATCAAAAGGATGCAAGGGGATTGGTTTCAACAGAGGTTTCAGCTGCTTTTCAAGTCTCCCAGTGATGAGGACATCGGAACATCCAGACCCGGCCCGGACGAGCGGTACGTACCAACCTCGACCATGAGGCTGATCGAGCTGTTCCCGACCACGCGGAACGTACCTGAGGAGGTTCAGAAGGCCAAGACATGTTCTACAAGAACAAGTGATGTGGGATTTAGGATTCATCAGCCAACAACATGTTTCAGGAGTAATGATCGTTCCAGAACCCAACTGGAACGATCCCATTTGGAGATAGCTGACAACCGTCCATCCGGAGCCCAAGAAGAGTCCTGGAAGATGTTCATAAGAGAATTGGTTCGAACTAATCATACCAGAATTTATATCCACCAGAACGTATGCTGTTTGGAAGAGTTTGGTCAGAAGGAATCAGCCTTGGGTCGAGCTAATCTTGGAGTATCTCTAGAAGCTGTCCATTTAGCCCTATCCACAGATATAGGTGCGTTCAAGAGAGGATTGCGATCGGACCATGAATATTCAAGCTGCAAATCAACCTGTTCTGGAAACCTGATTTACCAAGAAGTCATCACGAAGTGGAATTACATCTATAACATTTTCTATGAAGAAGTTATGCCCATTTCAAGACAGGTTATTTTCAGGGAACCTGCGAAATACCTACTTGCACATTTTGGAGTGCTCAGAACGAACCAGAATGATTCAAGGAGTAAAGGTACTTGTTCTGGATTCTTGATTCATCAAGGAATGCATGAGAGTTGGAATCACACCAATACCATCTCGGACGAAGAAGATATGCAAGATCAAACCCGAAGGTTGCTGGACATGCCTTATTTGGAAGCTCACGGATTTAGTGAACTCCAGAACTATGTTTGGCGGCCAGGATCACGTGCAACATCTTATTGGGCTGAGGTTTATACTCTTTTTCCCTTAAGTGTGGTTTTATCCCAATTGGGTTTTCCAACTAAGGTTTTTAATGAGGTAAACCAAAGCCCGATACAAGAGAAGGAGAATTTGACCCGTTCAACCTTCATTCTTGTCTTTTCTTTTATGATTTCGACCAGGCCCTTTTTTGGCCCACTTGTAACCTAGACTATTGGCTATTTAAGCCATTCTTTTCTTGCTAATAAGATCAAGCAAGTTTAAACCTAAAACCTAAAGTGTTTAGCCTAACGGCGTAGTCTCTCTTTCTCTCGCGTGGATTCCCCTTGAGACGAAGGCTTGTTACTTGCTCGTGCCCTTACTATCAGTGTGTTCTAGTTCGTGATTGTGTTGCTGTGATCTGTTTGTTACATCAAATCCACCCACTGACCAAGCTGAGAGCGCCTTCGGCCAGCAGCTTCGTCCCATCTGACCATCTTCGACTCGCTCGACCGCTCGACCACCTCGCCATTCTTCGACCATCGACCACCCAATACACGACCCACCTCCCATCTTACATCACCCAGGCTCAGAATCAAACTCAGAACAAAATTTCTCAATCTCCTACTAGTGGACTTTTGGTGGTTATATACGAAAAAGATCGTCATTATTGTACTTTTTCATCGTTTTGGACACATCATTGATCTGTCCTACAAAAACATGGATATCCAACAAGTTTAAAACCCAATCAACAAAGTGATAAAGGTTTTGTTCCAGATTCTGCTAATCTAGCGGTAAATGATAGTTCTTGAGATAATTCAAATGATCTATCTCCTAATCAAATTCAACAACTCGTCCCATTCTTTAGCACCAAGCTTCATATTCCTAATGAGAAAGCTGCACTAGAAGTTCACTATGTCTCAGTCTCGGTTGCATGGAAACAGAAGTGGGTACGCGAAAGCAGAATCGAATGGAAACACACAATATTTTTAAGAAATATATGAAGCATGTACGTATTGGAAACGTATATACATATATATAAATGTACGTATTGAAAGTATATATATATATATATATATATATATGTACATTAAAAATCAATATATTAATTTAAAAACTATTGATTAAAATTAGGGACGTTTGCAAAAATGCCCTCGAAATTGAAGTCAACCCTGTTTATACCCTCGGCCTTCTCCTTCCTCTCCATCGCTAATATATCCCCTTACTAATCTGGATATTCACAGGAATGCCATCGTCAGACTTCATTTGAAGTCTGATATTTGAAATCAAAAGACAAAAGGACCCAAATTTTTTTTGGATATTCACGAAAATGCCATCGCCATGAATGATCAACAACCACGACACCCACCATCGCCGACGAGTTAATGTGTAATCCAGCTCGTTTTTTCACCATTAAAGCTCAATTAAAGCTCAAGAATCTGAGCTCGGACGTTCTCCTCACCGATTTCTCTTTTCCCCTTTGATTTTGTGGGATTTTTCGATATTTTTCGATTCAAAAGTAGCGAAATCGTTTATCATCTAATAAAAACAGCAAAACACGTCTCGAATTTGGGGCTTTCGGTGATTTTAGACGTTCTGGGAAATCGACGCGGCTAAAAACAAACGGAAATCGGAGATTGGTAAGAACATTTTCATATCGTCGATTTTCAGATCCGGTTTTGTAGTCTGCATCTTTTCGTAAGCCTCAATATGGTCAACAAGAGGGTAGTTTTGCAATTGACTTTCAATTGCCAGACCTCCATAGAAGTCTGTTAAATTCCTTTGAAAACAAAAAAATACATCGTTAAAAAGTCCAAATAAGAAGAGGGTAGTTTTGCAATTGATTCAAATTTGTTTTTTTTGTCAGACTTCTGATGTAGTCTGGCAAGAAATTGACCAATTCTTGACTTTTTGTCAGACGGAATCCGTTGTCTGAAAATAATGGGGGGTAGAAACTGCAATTGACCCAAATTTTTAAACATTGACCAAAATAAGCGAAAAAATTGTCAGACATGTAAATCTGTCTGAAAATAAGAAAAATAATCTCAGACGGCTATAGACATCTGAATTTCCAAAACTTTGTCAGACGGCAAAAGACATTTGAACAATTGAATTTTGCTCAACGCTCGAGAATGCGATGTTTTTCATCAGACTTCATTTGCTGTCTGGAAAAATTGTCAGACAGCATAAGAAGTTTGATGAGATATCAGACTTCCGAAGATGTCTGACATTTCAAAATCAATTGCAAAACTACCCTCTACTTTTTCTTCAGACTTCGGAAGAAGTCTGATTACTTTCAGACTTCTGCGAGAAGTCTGACATTTCAAAATCAATTGCAAAACTACCTTTTTTCAGACTTCTTGAGCTGTCTGACAAAAAATTTAAAAACTTCCAAAGCAGACAGCCTGCGCTGTCTGAATTGTTTCAGACTGCATCCGCTGTCTGGCATTTCAAAATCAATTGCAAAAATACCCTCTTTTTCAGACTACCATAGACGTCTGGTTATATAGAAAGCAGACTTCTATAGACGTCTGAAATATGTCAAACTTTTAAAATGCATTTTTATTGTATAATTGTGATTAATTTCGTTGACATTAATTTTTTTAAATGTGTGTTAGTGTTATATGTTCCTTCTGCGTGAGTTTTACATTCTTATATATGGTAATTATTTTTAAATAAATTTTTGAATAATATTGGCAATGTAGCTAATAGCATCCCCATTAGACTTCACAAAGAAGTTTGGCTTTTCCCAAAAGATCTCTAATGTTGTTTATACGTGTTTGTTTATACAGATAATGGTTCAGTTACCTGTTAATTTTGGTGAATGGGTTGTGAGAGACCAGATTTGGCATTTTGTGGTTGATAAGCTCAAAGGAGGGCGGTTTATCACTCTGCGTGATGGTTCTACACATCAAGAACTAGTTGAGATGGTACAAGATGATTATATGCTGGACAAGAAAACCGACCTGGTGGAGTTATCATATCCATTGCCGGAAGCACTCTTGAAACAAATGGATCCGGATAGCCCTCCGGTTTATGTCACAAATGATAGGCAAGTAAGGAGCATGGTTGAGTTAGCTAATATGCATTTAATCCGTCTATGTGTCTCGAGCCGATCCCGTATGGATGATGAAGATGCTGTGAATCATGATGACAAATATGAATCTGAAGATGTAGACGAAGATGACAAAGAAGAAGACTGGAATGCGGAATATGTGGACTCAGTCTCGGAGGATTCTGTTTGTGGTGGTGGTGGTAATGATGGTGTTGGTAACTTGGATGTGCCTGAGAATGTTTTCATGGAACACGCTGAGGCTTACCATGACGATGCTGATTATACCCTATATGGGAAAGTTAAACATGAAGATGTAGATGTGGAAGAAGATGAAGATTATAAGAAATATGAGTTGGAGAGTATGAATAATCAGAGTGTTCGCAAAAGGGACTTATCTGAGGGTATCATTCTCAATAAGTGTTTTGATAGCAAGAAAGACCTAATATCAGAGCTACGTTTGACGGCGATAATGAAGAAATTCGCATTTAGGACAGAGAAGTCTGACAAGACACGTTTTGTGGCTAAATGTCGTGTGGAAGGATGCAAGTGGATGCTTCGAGCATGTGTGAAGAGCGAACCAAACAAGTACTGGGTGATGATCTATTCAGAAACACATTCATGCTCGATGGCGGACCGGATGTCTACGCGCAAACGTTTTACTCCAGTTTATATTGGTTGGTTGTTTACTGAAACTTTTGGTATGATTGAGGGGATAACACCAAAGCATGTCAAAGTATCAATGAAGAAGCAGTTTGGGATTAGGATGAGCTACACAACCGCATACAGAGCATTGTTACATGCTCAAAGGATTGTGAGAGGAACAGCGGAAGATGGGTACGCGAGACTGCCTTCTTTTTTGCATGGAATCAGGCAAACCAACCCGGGAACAGTAACTGGGCTTGAGCTAGATGAGAAGAATAGATTTAAGTATCTATTTATAGCATTTGGAGCTTCCATACATGGGTTTACGTACCTTAGAAGAGTCATTGTGGTGAATGGTACTCATCTTAATGGAAAGTATGGCGGTGTTATGCTAGTGGCGGCCGCACAAGACGGAAATTTTCAAATATTTCCGTTGGCTTTTGGAATTGTAGACTCTGAGAACGATGACTCGTGGAAATGGTTTTTCACAAAACTGAAAGAATGCATTTCAGACCAATATCCTTTGGTCATAGTCTCGGATAGATGTGAGTCGATCAAGAATGCGTGTGAAGCAGTTTTCCCTTGGGCACAGCGAGGGATATGCTATTACCATCTACAAAATAATATTGTTACCAAGTTCAGGGGAAAACATCTTCTGTACTTGGTGAAAAACGCGGCTTACGCTTATACAATTTACGATTTCGACCGAAACATGGCTTCCTTACGAGCGGCAAATCCTGAACTTGCTGATTACTTGGAAGAGGCGGATGTGAGTCTATGGTCACGCGTGCATTTCAACGGAGACAGGTACTTAGCGGTCTGACAATAGTTATCAGACTTCTAATGATGTCTGATACAATTATGAGACCTCTCTTGCTGTCTGATTATTTTTCCAGACGACTGGAGAAGTCTGAAAGCATAATGTTTTTATGATACTTTCTAATTCTTACTTGGGTTAACCTCTTTCAAATTGGTGGATACAGGTACAACATAAAGACGAGCAACATTGCTGAGTCTATAAACTCCGCAGTTAAGAAGGCAAAAGGATATCCCATATCTTTCCTTTTAGAGTTTATACAAGAGAAACTAGGGACGTGGTTTTGTAAAAGGCGGCTAGATGTAATGAGTCTCTCAACAACATTTAGCCGAGGAGTTGAATATTTGCTGGCTATTCGTGAATATTATGCAGATATGATGACGGCAGAACGAGTAGATACGTATAAGTTCGTTGTTAAGGGAGGACATAGGGATTGTGTTGTTGATTTGGAACATCAGAAGTGTGAATGTGGTGTTTGGGATTACGAAAAGATACCTTGCTCACATGCCATATGCGCTGCACCGGAACTTGAGCTACACATTTCTATCCTTGTATGTCCATCTTACAGAACGGACTACTTGTACGCTGCATACTCGCGCAACATCTTACCAAAGAATGTTACCGGAAAGGCAAATCATGACACCGTGCGTGTCTATCCGCCGGAAGAGAGGCGGAAGCCTAGAAGACAAAAGAAGTCGAGGTGGCAATCTATGCTAGAAATCGCCAAGAAGAAGAGCACTAAACCGCGGAAACTACACAAGCAATATTGTTGTTCGAACTGCAAACAACCAGGCCACAAACAACCTAAATGTCCACAACCTCAGGCTGATTAGAAATGGTTGAAATCTTATATGTTTTAGGGATTTCTGAAGTCTGATTTGTGTTCGTGTTCAGTGAAGTCTGATAAGTTTTAGGGTTTACAGAAGTCTGATATTTTTTTAGGGTTCACTGAAGTCTGACGTAGTGATGTATTCCAGAACTCTAATATTTAAACTTGTCTCAATTGTTTGGGTTCTGTTTCAACAAGCGTAATAATAAACATAACTTGAATTAGTGCTTAAGTTTGTTACATAACTAAAAAACAAGCACAAAAGTAGGCCAAAAGATTGATGTGTTTTTTACAACCACCATAGATATGTATTGTTTAGGAATGCAAAAGATAAAGGCGGTCTATTTATCACCGTAGGTGTCAAGCAAAGCATACTCGGAACGTTGCTCTTCACCTGTTCGCTTGAGTTCAAACAATATGTCAAAAGCTAGCATGTCCCTGATTGACTTGATGTTCTTATCACAAAGATACTTTGGAAACTCCATTCCAAGTGAATGGAACTCGATGAACTTCAAGCAGAACACTCCACAGTCACATGTTTGTTTGTTTTGAGGAAGATCGTCGCTCCTAACAATCGAGTGGGTGTAACGATCGACTGGGTAAGGCCATCCATCAGCATCAGGTATTTTCAAGATGTGCATCGCATAAGGAAACATCTCGCAGATTGGTGCCACTGCCGCTCCGACCAACTCATCAGTCCTATCATTAATGATGCTGTCCCATACGGTTACGTGCCTATCCGGGATAGAAATCATAATTGCTACCCAATGATTTCCGCCAGTGTGCAGTGCGGTGTAAATATAATCAATATCCACCGCCCAAGCCTTCGGTGATTTGCAGAATAGTGGTAGGTCACCAGTGAAGTAATCAAAACAACCAGCAGGAAGCATTCTAGTTGCGGCTGGTGCATTCCCTCCAGCACCACTACTAATAAAAGTTGGATAGTGTTGATGCCACAAGGCTTGAAGGAGTGTGTCAATGAAACACAGCCTCTCGCTCCTGAACCATTCCGGATGGCTGTGTTGGCGAAGCCTCAACAGATCAATACCCGCATCAATTTGCTGCATTAAGCCAAGCATGTGTTAATATATAAAAAAAAAAAACACAACCAGACAGCTATGGAAGTCTGGATATACAATCAGACTTCTATGGAAGTCTGGATATACTATCAGACTTCTTTGGAAGTCTGAGTATAAAACCAGACTTCTTTGGAAGTATGAATAAACAACCAGACTTCTTTGGAAGTCTGAATATACATCCATATTGGAATGGAGTTCTTAATTCATAACCATTGGAGTAATACTGACCGTGTCATGCAGCCATTCCTTTGGAGTGCGAAGATCGTAATACCATTGTAGTGATGTGTTCAGTTCCCTAGTTGGATAACCCCTACAAAAGAACAATACACTTGTTAGACATCGAGTTAGGTGTACATACTTACAATCTAAGCAGAGTATCAACACATACGGTTGTCTTTTGTTGTAATCATTAAGTGCCTTCACTTGCATCCTGGTGATAGCAGCACAAGGGTCATATCTCGGTGGAACCTATGCTTGGACAACAGGTTTAGCTGGAGTCTTCACCTTCTCCTTTTGTTTAACCTGGGTTGCCTTTGCTTGCATGTAAACTTCAGCTGCCGCCTGCTTAGTGTCCTGTTTAAACTGCCGCGTAGAATCGAAGTTTATGCCCGTAGCCGACCGTGCAACGACCATGACACTCGGATCTGTGCCATCGGGTATACTCTGCATAGACAATTTGACAACCCATGTTAAACATAATGTTGGAACTAAAATTCACACAAGAACCAGACTTCACTAGACGTCTGGTAACTAGAATACATAACATGTCAGACATCCATAGACGTCTGACATGTGCTAAATGCCATCGGAAAATCATAGCAAGCCAATGCAACATAAGTCTAATGCCAGGAATCCATGTTCAAAGCAAATACAAGAACCAATGGGGAAAAAAACAAATACTATTATGCTTCAGCCTTTACAATGTTCATAAAGCAATAGAAGGCTACTTCCCCTCAAGTGATTTCTTCATAAGCATGCTACTTCTCTTAGGCCCAACGTTCTTTTCCTTATTTGTATCCAGAGATTGAGGGTTTTGGAGACTAACCCCATCATCAGTCGCAATCGGTAATATTTCCTTAGAGGGATTGGCGGATTTATCTGCTGCTACTTTAGGCCTCGCTTTCCCTGCATGTTCAGGTTCGGATACCTTCAGTACAACTTTCTTCAGGTTCCTCTTAGGCCTTTCATTTTTCTTTCTTCCTCCCTCTTCATCAACCGCAGCAGCTTTTACCCCTTCTTGAACCTGAAGATCTTCAGCTGGATCTTCTTCATCCTCACCAACTCCAGCCTTCTTCATCTCATCGGCGGCAGCAGCAGCAGCAGCAGCAGCAGTTTTTGCTTCTGCGTTCTTCACTCTTCCTTTCCCTCCAGTACCAGCTTTCTTCTTCTCCTTTTCCTTCACTTCAAAGAATCTTTCTTCTGGTCTTTCTCCTTCTGCTCAACTCCAACACTCTCTTTCTTTAAACTCTGGACGATCTTGGCAAGATCATCAATTCTGATACCCATCAGACGCAAACCATCGTTGAAAACATCTACCAATACATCAATCCGAGTTTCAAGTGATTTTTGCAAACCCTCAATCATTTGAACAACATCCCCATTTGTAGGACCAGCCTTCCCTACTCTAAGTTTCTTGCTAACTACCTCAGCCTCTTCTTCCTCATCTTCATCATCAGAAACAACCTGCAACAACTTCCTCTTGACTCCCACAACCTTACGCTTTTTCTCACCAGTCTGATCAGCATCTTTCTCAGACTTAATCTCAAGCTTAACAGGACCTCCAGCTCTGGTCTTGAACACACCTTCGCTCTTCCAGTGTTTTGAACCCCACCTCCAATGCACAGTCCCTAGCTGTCCGAACATTGCCTTCACAATGTTCTCAACTTTGTCGTCCTCCTCATCAGGGTTGTCCCATACGGGAAACATGTCATCGTATTCCTTGATTACGAAGCTGTTGACGCGGGTCTGCAAATTACAAGTCACATAGAAAAACAAATATAAGCATTTGTAATATCAACCAGTCAGACATCATACGAGACTGGGTCATATGAAGTATGACATTATGTGTGTCAGAGTTCATAAGTACAAGAAATACCTGTTTGCGTAAGGCTTCGTCGGCTTTCTTTCGACTCCGTGATCCCTGGTACGCCAGCAATGGTAGGTCTGGGGCATCCGGAAAGGGCTCTCCATAAGTTGTCGCCATAGCGGGACATGCCCAGTATATCCAGATGTTCAGGACCTCAGCAAAACCTCCGATCTGATAATTTTTTCCATCCACGAGTTTTCTGTTTGCCTCTTTAACAGAATCTATCAGAACCTTGAAGGCGAATCGTCCCCATGGATAGGATTGTATCGATCCTGGAAACAGCAGAAGCTTGGACATGTCACCCCTTGTGGAGGTTGTCCAGTGATGAGCCTCAATGAAGGTTGCATAGATCGCTAGATAGCCCAGCCATATCCTTTGTTTCGGTTCCCATTCAGAACATCTTGTACAAGCATCCATTAGTTGCGTATAACTTGGGCCTAAATCGAAATCCACCCTAAGAAGCTTCCACATTTCTCTCATCTCATCGGTATACTGAATTTCAGGGTACTCGAGGTTCTCAATATAGTCGCATTTGAGTCCGGTTATAGCATGAAACTCATTCAGGGAAAACCTAACTGGATTAACGCCGAAAAGAGACCATAACTCATACTTCTTCTTGCAGTCTAACTGCAGACAGATCATATAGTGCACCATCCTTGAACACCATTTGAAATTCAGTTCATGGAATTTCAAAAAAATGCCAAGTTCTGAATCGAGGAGTTCCTGCCATTCAGCCGGTAACAGCGCTAGTTTAACATCAGTTATCAGATCTCTCCTTCCACTAAAGTAGTGTATGCTTTTATCCGGAGATGGTTCATAACCGGCAGTGAACATCCTTTGTGGGAATTCAACATCTTCCATAACGGAAACCTGAAACAACGTGGGCCTTACACAGTCAGACATCTTATGCCGTCTGCCAACTATAGTTATGTAAATATATAGAAGAGGAGAAGAGTCGAGGAATCTTACTGTCGAAGGAAGACGACGGAGGAGCTACAGTAAAACAAGATCGGAGCCCAACAAGATCTGGAATTTAGGAAAAAAGACAAAAAAATCTCAGCGCAAGTATGAGTCAAAAAAGCTCAGACTTCAGACTCCACCTGGAGTCTGAGGATGTAATCAGACTCCATATGTGGTCTGAGATCTACAATCAGACACCAACAGCCGTCTGATTACTAATAGTTTAACTTAGAATTCCCCCGAAGAAGTTTTAGATTAATCTTACCGTCGAATGTAAGCGGCGGAGCAGAGAGAAACCAGATCTGGAAACGATACCCAGAAAAAGTGCACGGTGTCGATTGAGTGGATTTGAGAGAGAATAGTTTTTTTTTATCTTTCCTGCGAAACTGTAAAAAAAAGGTTAAAAAATCATATTTATATATGTCTCATAGGGGGCAGTTAAAACGAGACGGTTTTACCACTGGCGGACGGTTTTACTGCAGACGTAACTGCCGCGCTTTTTTCGTCTCCTTTTTACATAACTCCCGCCCGTTTAATTTACAAGATATTTAAATTCCCGGGCATGCAAGAGGCCACGTGTCGTTACGCACGCGAAGTCTGGTGAAAATTAGTTATTGTAGATTCAGACTCCATACGAAGTCTGAGGAAAATCATTTAAGTCTTAAAACTAATTATTGTAGATTCAGACTCCATACGAAGTCTGAGGAAAATCATTTAAGTCTTAAAACTAATTATTGTAGATTCAGACTCCATACGAAGTTTGAGGAAAATAATTTATTAGTCAGACTTCTTTTGAAGTCTGACAATTCGCAGATTTGGATGATGAATGAAATTGGACGATGATGAATGAACAGAAATTGGATAAAACCCTAAAATTCGTCTTATAATACATAAAATTGTACTTGGATACATAGGACTTATATTACAAGAAACCAAAAGCCCTCAAGATAATCGGGACGATGATAACAGCACCAGCAACCATCAGATACTCATACTTGGCGCCACGCACCGTCTGGCTAGATGGTTTCTCAGTCAAGAGCTCCTTTAGTTGAGCTATCTCTGCCTGCGCTTTCTTGATCTCATCGTGCAAGTTGGTTACACAGTCAATTTCAGCATAACAAAGGAAGATGTAATCAACTTGTTCGCCATGTTGGTCCACACTCAGCTTTAACTCGTGAAACTCCTCCATCATAGCCTCATCCCACCACTTCATTATATGGTAGCCACCATCCTATACAGCCACATTTTAAATATGCAATATCATCTTCAAATTCCGAAAATAAGCTCGAATAAGTCAAAACGAAACAAAACAGAAGAGAAAGGCAATTACATCCCAGTTACGACATCCAAAGAATCTTCTTCCCGGATTATCGGCTGTAGTGGATGTTCGCATGACAGGGTCCAGACCGCAGAAACATTTTTTGGGGAATCCATTGCATGAACCGGATCTTTGTCGGAATGTGGAAGTTGAGAATGAACTACTACTACTCGAGGTTGGAACTTTACTGAATCGCCCCATCCTGTGTACAATAAAACGATTGTAAGTCAGACTTCTAAAACAGTCTGAACAAAAACAATTCCAAATTCAGACTTCTAATAGAGTCTAACTCAAGCATAGAACCTAGGGGCCCTAGAACCTATCTATTTTTTGTTGGGGATGTTCAGATCTAGACAAAAGACATGTGAAAAAGAGGATGATTGGGACTCAAAACCGTATGGATCTAAAACGAGAAATATATTAAAAAAACAATTTTTTTGCTAATTTTTTGTTAAGATCTAGACAAAAGACATGTGAAACCGGGGATGATTCGGTCTCAAAACCGTATGGATCCCATGGATCTAAAACGAGAAATATATAAAAATCTATCTATTTTTAGTTTTATTCAGATCTAGACGAAGTACAAAGTACATATGAAAAAGGGGATGACTCGAACTCAAAACCGTACGGATCTAATAGGAGAAATATATAAAAACCAAATTTTTGTTTAGATCTAGACAAATATCAAAGAAAAAATGACTTCTTTCATATAGATCTCAAACATTTAAAGAACGAAGAGCTTAGAATATGATGGCGGCGGTGTATGGACTGGTCAGGAGAGACGAAAAGAAGAGATAATTACAAGAATGAAGAAGATGACGACGGCGGTAGCGGTGGCGGTGGCGGCTGAGGGTTGGCGGAGAGTTATTAGAGGGTATTTAGAGAGTATCTAGAGAGTATCTAGAGAGGGAGTGTGTTTCCGTTTTAGAGAGAGAAGTTTGATAATGACTTTTACGATCTAATGTCGGTAACTTCCGTTTATATATGGGGTAAATTCCCAAGTAGGGTTTAGTTTTTGGTCGAGATTAGTCAGACTTCTTCGGTAGTCTGAGAAATCATGTACGTTAATCAGATTAACATGGAAGTCTGATATACCCTAAATCTACTAATTACTACTTAAATACCATCATATTATATAGAAAACTTAGCAAAAACATCAAACTCGTTTAATATAGTCACAACCTAACCAGTATATGCAAATGTAACAACATGGATGAAAATTCACAAACCCTCAGCCTAACCCTACAGAAGAAAATATGATATCCAACTCCATATGTCAAGCATAGATCAAGCTACATGGTGTTTTTAACCAAATATACCTTAAATGGTTAAAATTGACTAAATATTATGTAAATTAAAATTACATAATATTTAGTCAATTTTAATCATTTAAGGTATATTTGGTTAAAAACACCATGTATTTACGAAACCCCAAAATTCAGACTTCTATAGAAGTCTGATAAACCCTAAATTTAGTATTTATCACTTAACATCGAAAAATATTTAAACAAAACACCTAGGACACATCAAATTCGTTAATTATATCACCATTATAACATACATGTGCAAATATATTTTTTCAAATGTGAATTTCTTAAACCATGAGTCTAACTAACCCTAAGGTTATATGTAAGTTATATGTAAATGTTCCATTATGTTCCATTACAAAGTAGGGTTCTAAGGCATACTTAACTAACATAGTTTAATATGACTCAATTTTATAAAATTTTAATTTATATACTACTAAATTGTTTATATATAATTTATGTATATAAAAGTTTTGACAAAATATTTTTTAATAATTTTAAAATTTAAATTTAGTAATTAATTCTGTGTCAGACTTCTATTGGAGTCTGACATCTCAGACATCCATAGAAGTCTGAAATAGTCGAAGGTTATAATGGTAATTGCGTTTGACGTTTTTTTGATTGGTCGTAAGGACAGCGCGGTAATTTCATAAGGCCGCAAAACCAGTTTTATATTTGATTCAAGTTTGAGGGTACACTTTTATTTAAATTCAAGTTTGAGGGCATTTTAAGCAATTTTCCCTTAAAATTATATGATTCAAAATATAAAAATGACTTAATAACTACATTTGTAACTCTAAAACGT
The DNA here is from genome assembly GCA_030180135.1 of Orychophragmus violaceus. Classification (NCBI taxonomy): domain Eukaryota; kingdom Viridiplantae; phylum Streptophyta; class Magnoliopsida; order Brassicales; family Brassicaceae; genus Orychophragmus; species Orychophragmus violaceus. The sequence continues at coordinate 25,138,271 of CM058239.1, forward strand.
GAATTCATGAAAAATAGAATTATGGATAGTGATAAACATCACTATATTAATTTTAATTAACTATACCAAATAAGATGACTGCAAAATATATTGTAAAAATGACAAAAACAAATTTATTAAGATTATAAAGATAATATTGTCCAATTAGTCAAATTAACCACTTCTAATATCTCATATAAAAAATTATCTAATACAATTTATCTAAGCGAGATTCTTATAAATAAAAGATAAAAATTATTATGCACAAATATAAATTTTTATTTTTCATTTCAACAACTTATATATGACGTTATCTTTATAAAATAAGAAACATATAAAGAAATTCTACATTTCCTATTAGTTAGACAAATTGGGATTTCATTTCTAACAAGTTTTTAGTGAATTTTTTTTTGAAGCGTTTTATAAGCGAGTTTACGAAAGCTTCCACAAGCTTTCGATTTCGACTCTTGTTCTGAACCGAGAAGCAGTCATCTGACGAAGCTTCCATGCTACCTAGGTATCAGCTTTTATACCCTCTTCTTCAGCCATTACCCAATATCTGGTATTTTATATCCCTCTATCCTTTGTTCTTTTACTGGTATTGATAGGTCGTATGTATGCTCATTGAAGAGAAATATAGATGTTATCAATGCTTGGGTGATAGATCTAAGAGCTACTAACCACATTTATCATCAAAGTTCTTCTTTATTTCTTTCAAAACTTTAACTCATACCAATGTTTCTTTACCAAATGAAATTCTGGTAAGCATTATCAGTATAAGAGACATAAGATTGAGTAGAGATTCGATTCTTACTGATGTTCTATGCATTCCCCAATTCAAATTTAATCTCCTAAGAGTTATTTTCATCACTAATAAAATGCATTGCTACATATGGTTTGATGAATCTTATTGTGGAATTAGGATCCTACACCGAAATTAATAATTGGAATGGGTAGAGAGGTAGCAAATTACTTCCCAGACATAGAGTATATCTCTCCAAAAGGTACCTTATCTCATGTTGTTCTAGCACCTATCTCTAGTATTGAATTGCGGCACAAGAGATTATAGCACCCTTCAATGTCAAAACTTCAAATGATGCATTATATTTTATCCCCCTAATGTAGACTCTCTATGTCCCTAAACCCCAAGGCAGCCGTCAACCTTTTTTTGGCAAGCCTCTCTACCTCCGGCGACCATCTTTCTTCTAATCTGAGCCGTCTCTCCGTCATGAACATCTCTTGCGGCGAATCGCTGCTGGTTTCGGAGCCTCCGGAGCCACCTGACCTGCGGCCTCTGCCTCTTGCGGTCGTTCCTCCTCCACAGCTCACCGCTCCGTTGCCTCTCGCACTCGACGCTCCGTCACCTCTCCTGCTCGTCTTGTTCGCCGAGCCCTCTCCTCTGGTTGTGAAGCCGCTAACTGCTCTTCTCCTCTGCTCGAGCTCTTTCCTCCTCCGCTCGAGCTCCTTCCTCCTCCGCCTCTGCAATCCTATCTCTCCGCTCCGCCTCTGCAAGCCTCGCTCTCCGCTATTCGTGACGTCTCCGCCTCCCCCTCTGCCACCGCAGCTTGCCAACACTGATATGGAGGACGTCACAGCCTTCAGATCTGTTGCGTTCCTCAAATCCTCTCCACTATTACTTCTCTGATGTTGCAACCTGCTATGTGGAGGATGATTTTGTGGATCTAAAAGTATACGAGGCTTCAGACTCTAGCCCTGGTGGTCGTTCTCGGCTTCTGTCTCGGGCTGCTAGTTTGGCTTCGACATCTTGGACGGCTCATTGGACAAGAGCTCCTCTTTAGATGCTCCCCAGTCAGGCTCCGTCGTCTGCTCAGTCTCCGTCCATGTTGTTGGAATTCCTAGCCATTCCTAATCCGATTAGGCAACCCTAAGTCTGAATTCCGAGCCTAGGATCTCAGGGTTTAAGTAATTGAATCATGGATCTCGCGTTTACCTTGTTCTGGCAGCGGAAGATGAATCAGGTAAGACAAGATCAGGAGCGATTCAGATGCCTCGCCTCTATCGTAGTCCACACGCACACAAGCTGGAATCCGCCGGGATGCTAGCGCCGGGAATCGGATCTCTTGGGACTTCTGTGTTTTATAGAGGAAGGGGATCAGTTCTTCTGTCAAGAAAAAACTGTCTGCGACGGCTCACCCTCCGAGGTCGAAACACACAAGCGTTTATATATTGTCCTCGATGTAAACCGAAACATCAGTTTCGGTTTCGGCCTTGTGTCGACCGACACACACAATGGTGTCGATCGACAAACATCTTGTATCGATCGATGCACCCAATGGTGTCGATCGATACACCTCCTAAAACACGATATCAATGTGTATCCAATACACATTGATCGGACCATATGCCAATGATCAATCCCATACCAAGTGCATCCAACTTGCTTAGGTGTGTGACCCTGTAGGTTCACACGATACCATAAATGAGTTACAACTCATTTGTCATAAGCGGTTTCTAGCAAAACATTATGACTACCCAGTATCACATGAATTGTCCGATCTCGACAATACAACTATCTTTAGAGTAAGTACAATGTGATTTCAGGACAAAATCCCAACAATCTCCCACTTGTACTGGAATCACCTATTCCTATAATCCCTTCGTCGCTATATCTCGATATGGCATAAGGCAAGAAACTGTGTCATCCCTATTATAGCCAAAATCATGTTCATCGAACTCCTGATCTATACTGATAAAACAAACGACTGACAATCACCTCGTTTGAGCACGGCCATGCATTTTCTCAGTATCAAATCTTCGATGGGCCCTGAGATATTTATCTCCCGTTATTTAGGAGGGACAAATCCCGTCTTGTTCCATCCATGTTTCTACACATACTTCATGATACGCTTAAGCAATGCCGTTATAGCCGCCAGTTACGGAACGACGTTTGACAAGGTCAAAGCGCACCAATTCATATGCTAGAAAGCATGATGAACTCAGGTCTAAGGACTATACTCTATAGTCGTAATGAGAAACTCTCATGACACAGATATAACTATCCTGTAGAGTTCTCATTAGCGGGTCATGTCCGATCATATGTTCACCAACATATATCTATGTGACTGACTGTGATATTCATATCATTGACTCCATGAAACTTAGTCAACAGTCACCTCACAAGCTAGTCTCTCGCGGTTGTCAGTGTCCCACTTTGAAAATCTCGACTAGGGACAATCATAATTTATGTCATCTTTTACTTATAGGGTTTCATGATCAAGTCCTCAACTTGATGACCTATAAAATGAACATAAAATACTTTGGGACCATTACTTAATTATCCAATAATTAAATAATACCGATGTCAGTTTTATCTCACACAAACATTGCCACAGCATGTCTATGTAAAGATTATAACATAACTAAAAATAACTCCCACTAGAATCAAGATCATCTGTTCAGATATCTTATACCTACAACAACAGAGTAAATCTCGTGCTTAGGTTGTGGGAGAGACTGCGGTGTTTTGCTTGAAACAATTCCAACAAACCACACCGCCATTCAGATAAAAGTACTATTTTATGGTCCACTGCTTGGAGCCCTTCCAACAGATAGCACCGCTATTCAGACAAAGAGACATAACCAAGTGGGAACCGGAAGTCTTCTTTTTCCGTCTAACTACTCTCAACTGGTTCGTCACTCTACCAGCTCACCACGAACCTATCCTGAGTGTTCCTCAAACACTTGGGATATCTCTGGCAACTGTTCAGTGACTTTTATCGGAACATATTGGTATTTTCTCGTCATGCTTTATGCGTAAGCTGCATCTAGACGAGCGCAAAACATGGCATTCATGATGGATTCTATTGCAGCAGCATAAGCAATCACACTCATTGATACTAGCTCAGCCAGTGTCCAAGACACTTCATCTTGCTAAGATTATTGCCATAAAACCTTTGGTGTGAAGCCATTCTTGGAATCATGCATATTGGAACTGTCCAATACCTTATTCCAAGAACTTTCGCGGCTTCTCCCATATCTATCGTTAAATTTGACTTCCGACCCAAATCTTGTCAAGACTTTAGCGTCGGAACGTCTTTTATGAGACTAAGTACGTTATGTACACACGGTGTGAGAATTGCAACTACGCTCCCACTAGTCCTTTTGTAAACGCATGGTTTCATTTCGTTTCTGATCAAGTCAAAACTTTTGACCACATTATCAGAATGTTGATTCCAACTCCAAGATGTTTGCTTCAATCTATAAATAGATCGGTGAAGCCAACATGCATACCTTGCAAATTTTTGGAGTTGGGGCTCACCATCGCTTCTTTGAATTTCGCATGCTCGTCACTTTTCAATGATCAACGGATCACGACAATCGGCTACGAGAAATCACTCTCGAGTTCGTGACGGATCCTTTCGGATCTGCAAATTTTAGGCTCCACAGGTGTAGGTCCTACAGCACTTTGTAGATCTCACTGCTGCTCTCCCTCAACAGGTTGAGCAGCCTCCTGTGTTTATCGAATTTCTTCGATGTGTACTTTTACTCCCACAGTTTCTTTTGGAAAGTATGATCTTTCTCAAAAGACACAGTTCCAGACAACAAAACTTTGTTCTCGGATTGGTTATAAAAGTAGTAAGCCTCGGTTTCCCTAGGACAATCCGCGAGATAGAACTTATCAGATTTGGGTTCAAGCTTGTTAGCTTTCATCCCCAAATGATCATAAACAACATGCTTGAAAAACTTTCAACCCACATCCAATGTGGTGTCTTTCAATTGATTCTGATTGAAACCCTTTTCTGCGCAAACACAGACATTTCTAGAGCGTATTTCTTAAAGGATTATGGAAGATTCCTGTGACTCATCATTAATCGGAGCATATCTAATAAGATCTGATTCGTTCTCTCAGAAACACCATTTAGGTTTTCCAGGAGAAAAGAGCTGTGATATGACTTCACACTCACCTAGATGATCACCCAATTCTTGACTCAAGTATTTTCCTCTACGATCTAATCGAGGATCTCAATGCTTCTGTCAAATCGGTTCTATACTTCATCTTGGAACTCCTCAAGAGATTCCTGCTCGTGTCTCATCAAAAGAACACATTCATACTTATTGATGTCATCAATAAGGTAATGAAGTACTGAAGATTTCCTTTGGCACTAATGCTCATTGGGCCGCATACATCAGTATGTGTAAGGCCCATAAGCCTCTGGCCCGTTTACTTTTAGCTCTGCTAAAAGGGCCTTAGTCATTTGGTCCAGTGAGCAGAATTCATATCTCACATGATTAATTATCAAATGAGCCCAAAACTATGGAACTTCTGAATCCGCTTCACTCTATGTGGTCAAAACGACTGTGCTAAGGAAAAATCGAGTTCAAGTCATCAAACTTAAACCGTTTGGTATTTATGTTATATGTACAATCGTACATTGGTTTAAGATATAAAACCCATTCTAAACGGGGTGCTACCAAATAATATTTCATTAAGATCTAAAGAACAAAACTTGTCTTTTATCAAAATGAAAAACATCCAAATTCTTACAAGAAAATGAAAGACATCTCTGCACAAGGCAGATACATAGTAGCAATTACTTAATTTCTAAAACCAAGTATGAAAGGCTCCTACAAGTGGAGAATCTCTACGGCTCATGCAGCAACTATTGCTTCATACTAGACACGCAGTTCCACTTGTCCTTTCTTCAACGTTCTACTGTCGCTTAGGTCCTGCATATTTCAAAAATATCAGTACCACAACTAGTATCCAATACTCACGTAGAACTTGAAATAATAACACAATACCTGAAGAAGAAGTATCATACATCTTCTCCATCTCTTGTGAATCTTCCAAGAATTTAATGCAATTTCTCTTCCAATGCCCAAACTCTTTACAGTAGCAGCATTTATCAACATCAGATGGGCCTGACTTGGGCTTAAAAGATGACACAGGTTTATCACGATTCCAAATCTGAACGGCCTTGCCATCACCCTTGTCTAAACAAGATTTCTCAAATCTTTTACCCTTTTTGATGTTTTGCTCTGCTGTCTTGAGCATGCCATGCAGCTCAGTCAACGTCTTCGTCAAGCCTTTCTTGATATAGTTCTTTATGAACTTATCATAACTTGACGGCAGTGACTGCAGAATGATGTCAGTAGCCAACTCCAAGCTGACAGGACAATCCAGTTTCCCCAGATTATCAATGTAACCCATCATTTTAATGACATCAGGACTTCGCCATCTGGAATCTCTCAACTCGTGCCAGATCCTGAAACTTCAATTTCAGGCTGGTGATCATCTCTATTGGCGACTCCATGTTCTCATATTGACTCTTCAAATCCGAGTTCATGGTAGCCAACATCAGACCACGCACATCTACCACATCAATATAATGCTTATTCCAAGCATCATATACTGCATTCGAGCGATTGGTCCCAAGCCTTTCTGGAAGAGCTTTCTTCAGGACATAGTCCTTGCTCTCCTGCTTGAGGATTAATCTCAAATTCCGATACCAATCCAGGAAGTTGGATCCATTTAACTTGTCCTTCTCAAGGACGGATCGCAACGAGAAAGTAGTCTTAGACATAAGCTGAAATCCAAGAAAAACCAAGATTTAGTTATGCATTCCATGAGAAATCTTATCTAATAAGAAAACTCGCATTATATTCAAACAATGTTTCCTCCGCGAATATAATGATCCAAGATCCATACTTCACCAAAATCTGAGTGGATGACTCGTCATCACCCAAAATTTAGTTATCTAGGTAAGCAAATCATTGCTAATTGTACGCAGTACAACTCTTGGTCGCAGATAAGACAATCCATGTCTCATCTACTCTGACGTCTCTGGGCCCAGAACTTCTGATGGCCCAGTCAAGTTAACCAATCTCTTTAGTCTAGTGATCATTGACAGTCGCACTGCAAGTCTATCAATGATCACCTGCCTTACTCATATAGTAGTGGATACCAAGGACTCCAAGGCTATCCAACAAACGACACAAGTCTTGACAGTAGACAAGATTTGGGCAAGACATCTAGGTTACTTGATATTTAGTTGAGGAAACTAAACTCTGAAAGGTTAGCATATCAATCTCTTAGGTCATGTAATTGTTGATGTCAAGCACTGCAAGTCCATCAACATAATTACCTGCCTTACTCACGTAATTGTGGACACCAAGCTCTTGGCTAGACCATCACACAATGAAATGAGTCTTGACAGTTGACCATATTGAAGCTAAGCTTTGATCAAGGTTTAAGTCTAGTTTGGTTTCTGCAAATTCAAGGTTCAATAACCATAATTGCGATCATTGTGTCGATCGACGCAGACCATGTCTGTCGATCGACACCACCAAATGAAACCAGAATTCAATAACCGGTTAATCCAATTAACCCGGTTCATTGAACCGGTCATGTCAATCGACACAACCCATGTGTGACGGTCGACATGGACCTAAACCGAAAACAGTTTTTGATAACCGGTCCAATCCAATTGAACCGATTTATCAGATCAAACTGATCTTAACCAATCGGTTTATATTAATTGGGATAATTAGTTCAATTCAATTGAACCAATTCATCCAATTTAAACCGTTTTAACCAGTTTCAACTAATTGCGATAACCGGTCCAATTCAATTGAACCGACTTATCCAATCAAACTGATTTTAACCAATCGGTTTATGCTAATTGAGATAATCAGTTCAATCCAATTGAACCAATTCATCCAATTTAAACCGATCTGTTCGGATTTAACCAAGCATGATAACCGGTCCAATCCAATTGAACCGATTAACCAATCGCAAGGTCTGTGTCGACCGACACTCAACATGTGTCGATCGACACTCGACCGAATATGTTCTGTGTCGACCGACACTCAACCTGTGTCGATCGACACAGCAGGCTTTCTGTTTTTCTTCGCGAAAAACCCTAGCCGCCGATTCTGTCGATTTTGTGTCGATCGACACTCTGCGAAAACACAGAATCATTTTCGATCTGAATCGATCTAACCTGTTCTTATTCATACTATCTTATGAACGAATTTAAATCATCAAATTCTACTAAACAAGCTGATTCAATGATAAAAACCTAAGGCTCTGATACCACTGTTGGAATTCCTAGCAGTTCCTAATCCGATTAGGCAACCCTAAGTCTGAATTCCGAGCCTAGGATCTCAGTAATTGAATCATGGATCTCGCGTTTACCTTGTTCTGGCAGCGGAAGATGAATCAGGTAAGACAAGATCAGGAGCGATTCAGATGCCTCGCCTCTATCGTAGTCCACAGGCACACAAGCTTGAATCCGCCGGGATGCTAGCGCCGGGAATCGGATCTCTTGGGATTTCTGTGTTTTCTAGAGGAAGGGGATCAGTTCTTCTGTCAAGAAAAAACTGTCTGCGACGGCTCACCCTCCGAGGTCGAAACACACAAGCGTTTATATATTGTCCTCGATGTAAACCGAAACATCAGTTTCGGTTTTGGCCTTGTGTCGACCGACACACACAATGGTGTCGATCGACACATATCTTGTATTGATCGACGCACCCAATGGTGTCGATCGATACACCTCCTAAAACACGATATCAATGTGTATCCAATACACATTTATCGGACCATATGCCAATGATCAATACCATACCAAGTGCATCCAACTTGCTTAGGTGTGTGACCCTGTAGGTTCACACGATACCAGAAATGAGTTACAATCATTTGTCATAAGCGGTTTCTAGCAAAACATTATGACTACCCAGTATCACATGAATTGTCCGATCTCGAAAATACAACTATCTTTAGAGTAAGTACAATGTGATTTCAGAACAAAATCCCAACAACGTCTCCATTGCTCGACCCCTCCATCCCCGTCTCCAGCTTCCTCCGGTTGCTCGCATCTCCGCCGATTTGGCTTGTTTCCCATCTCTGGTATGGAGAGTTTAGTAAACGAGTGGTTATCTTCTGGTCAATTAGAGGGTGTTCTTCATGTCTCTTTGCCGTAGTAGTAGGACCGTGTTACACTCTTCTATCTCTTGTGGACTTTACTGCCCTTTGCAGATATCAATCTCCTCAATCCGGTGTGAATCATTTGGTCCAGACTTCAATAGGTCATATCTTTATAACTCCTTGGATCTCTATGGAGTTGATTGGTTTAAGTCCTATATAAAGATTTTTTCTCCTTAGGCCTAAGCTCTCATCACTCATTTTACTTCTTTATGAAGTTATTAGACTTGATCTTAGCTATCTCTTACCTCTGAATGAGGATCATTTTGCTGCTTTATGCAGATCTTTGCCTCTGTATGAGGATCACCTTACTGCTTTACGCAGATCATTGCCTTTGTATGAGGGTCCCCTTACTGCTTTATGCAGAACTTTGCCTCTTTATGAGGATTTCGTTACATTACCTCTTTATGAGGATCTTGTCTCCTTTGTGGAGTCCGTTTCTCTCTTGTGTCCACCATTTGTTTTAAATTTTTGTGTTGCAAGGGGTGTCATCAAAGGCTCTTTTGATAGGTGTTTAATCACCTCTGTAGCCATTCTGGAGGTAGAAATTTGTGCACTTGTTGTTGTTCTATTCTCGGGCATTAGATCCAGTGCCCAAAACTTCTTCTTACTTAACAACTTCATCGTCAATGAGATCCGAGGAATTCTCCGCGACTTTAATTTGTTTAAGTGCTTTGTAGTCACTATCTTTTTAATCTTTGCCGTTTATCGGATTGTATTCTGCTCTTTATGCCTTTATGGCGATGTTTGATGTGAACACTTACTCCTTTTATGGAGATTAACTTTTAATATAAAAAGTTGTTGACCAAAAAAAAAGACTCTTATTGTTGTGTTTGACATTTATCTAAACAAAAACATATTCCTTTATCTCAAACAACAATATTAGTCATGAACCTTTTGATCTAGTTCATATAGATATAAGAGGTCTTTTGTTTGTCCCAACTCACGATAGTTTCGAGTACTTGGGTTTACATGATGAAAGCTTAATTAGATGTCCTTACAATCTTCCCTAACTTCATTTACATGGAAGAAACTCAGTTTGATAGGAAGGTTAAGGAGGTGAGATCCGACAATGCACCAGAACTTAAATTCGCTAATATATATCATTCAAAAAGCATTATTCCCTTCAAATCTTGTCCTAAAATGTCTCTGAGGGTAAACATCAACATATTTTAAATGTTGTTCAATCTCTTCTTTTCCAATCTCAAATCCTTCTTCCATATTAGGGATATTGCATTCTCATTGCAGTTCATCTCATTAATCGCCTTCCAGTTCCTATACTTGAAAATAAATGTCCTTTTGAAGCTTTAACAAGGAAAATCCCTGACTATAATCTCTTGAAGTCTTTTGGATGTATTTATTATGCTTTTACTTTATCCAAAGGCAGACATAAATTCAATCTCAGAGCTCGAGCTTGCGTATTTTTTGGGTATCCTTCAGGGTACAAAGGATACAAGCTCTTAAATCTTCAAAACAACTCAATATTTATATCTAGACATGTTGTCTTCCATGAAGAGCTCTTTCCTTTCGTTGGAGTAGATTCAAATCAGGATGTACATGAATTTTTCCTGATTTTACTTTACCAACAACTCATGTGATAACTAAAGCTCAAGATGAAGATAATCTTCTCATACATCATCTATGGAGATTTTGTCCTCAGCAAATCTTGTCTCTAGTGCTCTTGAACCTTATGTTCAGCCACCACACACGAGCTCTAAAAACACTACTTATCTTCAACACTATATATTAATTCAATAACATTTCTTCTTTTAGTCATATGGACAACTTTATTCCGTTTATTCATTCCTATAGACGAGGAGATTTTTGCTCTAGAATCAACTGAAACATGGACCATTTGCACTCTTCCACCAGATAAGACACCTATTGGTTATCGATCGATTTTTAAAGTCAAATTCAATTCTGATAAAAGTGTAGAACGTTACAAAACTCGGTTAGTTGTTAAAGGTTATAATCTGCAATAAGGAGTGGATTATCTTGATAATTTTTTCTCCAGTAGTGAAACTAACCACTGTCAAGCTATTGCTTTCTCTATCTGTAACCCATGTTTTCAGTCTTCATCGACTAGACATTTCAAATGACTTTCTCAATGGCGAGTTAAATGAAGATATATATATATATATATATATATATATATATATATATGTGAAACTTCCTCTAGAATATTCTGATAGAAAGGGGGACTCTTTGCTTCCATATTCAGTGTGAAAACTTCAAAACCAATCTATGTCTTAAAGCAGGCCTCTCGACAATGGTTCTTAAAGTTTTCTACTACTCTTACAAGTCTGGGATTTCATCACACTTCTTCTGATCACACTTGCTTTATCAAGACCACTTATGTCTTATTTTTCTGTGTAATTTTACGTGGCAACATCATTATCGCAAGTAACATTGATACTGAAGTGGACATTCTCAAACACCAGTAGAAATCTTTCTTCAAACTTCGTGATCTAAGACCTATGAAATACTTTCTAGATCTGGAGATTGCTCATTCAACTGAAGGAATACATATTTTCCAATGTAAGTATGCTCTGGATTTGTTAGCTGACATATGATGACTTGGTTGCAAACCTTCCAGTGTTTCCATGGATCCAACAATTAAATTTTCAAACGATAAAGGTGGTGAATTGGTTGATGTTAGAGCATGCATGCGACTCATAGGTTTACTGATGTATTTATAAATCACCAGACCTGAAATTATTTTTTATGTAAACAAGCTATGTCAGTTTTCTTCACCTCCCCGGGAATCTCACCAACAAGCTTTCATGAAGATACTACATATATCAAAGGCACGGTTGGACAAGTATTGTTCTATTCATCTAAGGCTGAGATGCAGATACAAGCCTTTGCTAATGTGGATTGGGGATCATGTCAAGACACTCAACAATCAACTTTAAGTTTGTGCATATTTCTTGGCTCTTCTCTCATCACTTAGAAATCAAAGAAGCAATAAGTGGTCTCTAAAAACTCTTCTGAAGCGGATACCGTAGTTTATCCATTGTCTCAGATGAGTTGGTATGGCTTACTAATGGTTCACATTGAGTAAGTATACTATGTTTTTGTTATAATACCGCAAGGATCTACATTTTTCATTAATATGTGTTTTATAAAATAAAGAAGAAGATAGAAATCGATTGTCATAGTGTGCATAAAAGATTGGTTGCATGATTAATTAATTTATTACATGTTCGGACAGATCTGCAATTGGTTGATCCTTTCACCAAACCTCTTTATCCAACTCCTTTTAACAGAATCATTGGCAAGATTGGACTTCTTAACATATTTGTCTCATCTTGAGGGAGACTATTGATGTATATAGTTTTGTTAATAAAAATTTAGTTTATTTATAGTTGAATATGTAATCGGTATATAAGCTTATTACACTATATACATCTTCTAATTAATGAGAATACACATATTTACTCATATCGGTGATTGTGGCTAACAAATTGTCAATTCGTTCTCTTTCAGATTCTTTTTGTTTTTTTCCGGGGTTATGGAACACAATGGTGTGAATTACGAAATTATTAATTATAATATTATAATCATAATATATCTATATAATTGGAGAGTTTTTTCCTCGTATTATGGTATCCACATCAGCAAATTATTTTAAAGTAGATTCCACAAAAATTTATTAATACTTTTACAATATATTTGATATTTAATTTTCAAAATCTATTAAATAAATACTAGTTAAATCTAAACAACTAAATAAATTCATTACTAAAAACCTTATAAAAATATTTATACATTTTAGTTCCTAAAATATAGGACGATGATATTCATTACGCAAAGAAAACTATATTTTTAAATTATATCGAACAAAACATTTATAGATTAAAAATTTTGAAAAACATAAATAAAAATTATGATAGGGAAACATCTTAGCAAAACATAAGTATACAAGTGAATATATAAAAAAAACAGAAATATAAAATCTAGGGAGAGGGAGAGAGAACTAAAGAAAAATGAACCTAATAATTGGGCCAACAAAAATGTATAAAACTGGGTCAAACAAAAATAGAACCAAGAACATATAACAAAAACTAATATTTACTTAAGCTGTATAAAATAGGAATATATACGAATGTACCACACAAAAATTTAAAATATTTAATTTTATAGAAAAGGAAAAAATAAAAAATAGATACAAATAAAATAGTAAAGAGTGTCTCAACAGATGAGTGAAAAAACCGAAAAGAAACACTATTATACTAATGAAGAAAAACACACATACAAAATAGTCTAAAATAAAATAATTATAAAAATAAAATATAAACTCATAAATAAAAAAACGAAAATTGATATTTACTTAAATTTTATTAAAGAAGAATATCAAATACGAATGAGCCAAACGAAAAAATCTAAAAATTTTAATTTCTTTATAAAAAATAGATACAAATAAAAAAAATTAAGTGTTTCTAGATAAAACGACGGAAAATGAAAAAAAAAAAGAGAAATACACAAAATATAGTTAAAATACAATAATTATAAAACGAAATATAAAAAGACAAAAATACAAAACAAACAACAAAAACCAATAAATACTTAAGCTATATTAAACAAATACCAAGTAGGAATGGACCAAAATATATAAAATATGTAAACTTTATATAAAAAATTAAAATAGCTACAAATAAAATAATAAAAAATTTCTAAACAAATGGATAGAAAAATAAAAAAGAATAATATTATATTACTGAATAAAAACACACAAAGAATTTTATATATATAGCCTTTTTCTTTCTTTCTAGTTTTTTTTGTCAAATTCTCTCTTTCTTTCTAGGTTGTCTACATCATCAAAATTATTAATTTTACAAATCTAAAAATACTAATTTAATTCATTAATTTCACTCTCCATTAGTGTCACTTATTTTAAAAGAACCATTAAATCTAAAATCATAAACTAATTATTTATGTACATATTAACCTCATTACTAAAAATTATACAATGATAATTATATATATATATATATATATATATCAATTCCAAGAAGATAAAATTTGTGAAGTTCATATGGAGAGCAACGAATAATGTTTTAGCAAAAAAAAACAAATATACAAGTGAATTTATAAAAAAAAACACAAAGGACAAATATATATGTTAGAAAAAGCAAAATTTTAATGTAGAACAGAAAAATATAAAAAAAAAATATTTCAGACCACATATCGTCTTAATATATATATCATGTTGTAAATGAGCGATAATGAACATATTAATTGGATCAACAAAAAATATATTATAAATATGGTATAAACAAAAATGCTTTGAAAAAAATAAAATCAATCGCATATAACTAGAACTAATACATAGTTAAGTTATATATTTAGGAGGTAAATCAAATACGAAAGAATCATATCCAAAAAAATTGTCCGTGTAAAATTTATATAAAGATATAAATAAATAATTAATAGTTGATCGATAAAAAGAACGGAAAACAAACAAAAAATATGATATTAATAGAAAAGACACGAAAAAAGAATATAAGTTTACAATTATTAAATAATATAAAACTCAAAAATGTAAAAGTATTATAATTTATTTTAAAAGGGAATATAAATGTAACAACGCCTTGATAATTAATGAGTAAAAAGGCAATGAACATGAACAGCTATGTTTGCCCATATAAATTCGACCAAAAAGTTCATACAATGGGATATGACTATATCTCTTTGGAATTGTAAACAAAAAGAAACAACTAATAAAGCCAAAATTCGAATGCGTATCCAACGTGTCTGAAAAGAATTAAGATTATCAAAGAATTAAGATCATCACTCTCTATAAAACTTTGAATTTACTTTTAAAATTAATCTCTTTTAGGTTTTTGTCTTTGATGCAGACTAAATGTGGACTGAATTTTTTTTTTATCATTATTATGACCATCAATCAGCACAAGTTATATATTAGTTTCGACTTCAATCTGAGATTTTTTACGATTAAAAAAAGAGGAAAAACAATGTTTTTTGCGGTTTGGAAAACAGGAGGTCCAGCGGAATTTGGTGTTTTATATTGCCCTTAGTTTCTTCTTGTTAATTATTAGGACATTTGTAAAATTCTACAAATAAATGTTTCTTATATTACACGGAACTAAGGTGGCAAATGTATAATTAAGTAATAAAAAGGTTTAGTATAAAAGTATATAATGGAGCACAACAATAAACTAGTTTTCCCTTTTGGTAAGAACAAAAAAGACATGAGTGGAAAAACCAGGCTAGACACACCACAATAAACTAGTTTTCCCTTTTTGTTAGATTTTTGGACCTAAATGCACTTTTTTGGTTATTGTTCTTTGTAACTTTCATATAAAAAGCTCATTGCTTTTCTTTTGTTCTTTTGTTTTTAGTTAACTTACTATAAATTTATAAACAAAAAAAAAGGAGAAGCAACAGGGCCAAAGGAAAAATCTAGGGTCAGAGCTCTTGCTGTGTTTTGTTTCTTCCCTCTTCTTTGTTGTTTTGGAATCAACAAACTTCATAATTGACGACCCTAGAGTAATTGAATTGAAAAGCCAATAGATCTTAAACTAATATACTTTTTCTTCCCACATAAATTGTTGAAATGGACCTATATCTTTTGTTTCATAGAGATTGATGTTGGTTAATAAATATGATGATTTCAAACATTTATTTATAAACTTATCTGATAATCCAGGATAAATATCATGTTCATGGAAAGATCTAGACTAATATTTTGAAAAGGTGTAGCTTATAGATATACTTTTTTGGATATTCAGATGGATCGAAAATAAAGATTCATATCCATGTAAATGTCCAAGATACTTTATTGCAGTTGCACGCAGAAGATGGATCGAATTTGAAATACATTTGCGTCTCAAGTCTATCTTTTTAACAATTGACCACAATAACTTTATTTATAAACTTACTGAAAAGAAAAATACATTAACTTTAAAGAATTCAAAAGATGGATTA